>KE372966.1:59655-72319 GCA_000418225.1 Zizania latifolia | reverse complement strand
GGCGGTGGGCGTCGGCGCACGGATGCTGTTCTACCCGACGCTGGTGTACAACGTCGTCAGGAACCGCTTTGAGCCGCACTTCCACTGGTGGGATCAGGTCGACGAGGTGGGAAAATTTCTTCCCTTTTTTTAGTTTTTCCCCTTCGAGCTGTCCATCACTGTTGCCTTTTGCGTTCATCTTGTGCCGGCGACGGGCTTTGCCCTGTAATGTAGCTTTCAGTGGTCGCTAGGCACGGCAGTTTGCGCTCCTACCGTTTAGGGTTAGGTATTTCTACGGCAGAGTGGCCACGATGTTCTTCGTCTAGCTATTGCTGCGTGTGGATTTTGTTTCGGTTTCGATTCGTTAGTGTATTGGAGGTTTTGGCCCTATGTTTGGTTAACTGAGACTAGTTTTTCTGCACCATTGATGTTTCTATTCGTTTACAGCTTTAGTTTACTTTGCTCTGATTATTTACTTTTCTGTTGTTTCGATCAGCATGTTCTTCTGGGTGCTGTTCCGTTCCCCAGCGATGTTCTGCGGCTGAAGAAGCTTGGAGTTTGCGGTGTGTTGACACTGAACGAATCATATGAGAGGCTGGTTCCCAGATCGCTCTATGAGGTAGTCACGCGGCATAAATAGTTCACTTTCTGACTGATCAAGTGCACTGAATCATATATTGTTCTGTCAAACTAGTTTTGCAGCTTTTGTTTATGGATTCCTTCCTGCACATATTAGTCCTGCATATTAGTTGTTGGGGGCTCTGATATCCTGAAGGTGCACGACCTTGTTGTAAACCAAATTGTGCATATAGCGTAACCAAGGACCAATGGTCTCAGCAGTGCAATACTGCAATTGAACGCATCATTGTATGTCATCTAGGTATCCACCCATCAGATCAAGGGTTTTAAGCAAATACTTGAATCCTTTGTTTCTTTGGATGATGGGACAATGGATTGGTGTTGTTAGATCAGTTATTACTAGTAAGATGCACGTGCTTCGTAATGGAGCCTTATTCTTAATGGCAAATATCTAAGAGATGCAACAGCTGACAAGAATCAATCCGATGATATAGCTTACACAAAATGCTGACGTACAAATTCTTGAGTGGCTCATAATCAAGTGGCAGAGATGCCATAATTAAATGAATCAAAAAGCCATCTGAGATAGCTATGTCTATTTCTTTAAACTTTGTTGCCATATCCGCCGTACTCATGATATGATCCATTATTCCTCCTTTTCCATCATGTTTGATAGTCAATATTCTTGAGATCAATGTAGTAGCATAAGTTTTTGGAGAACTCTTAAAGTACTCCTCAACATTTGCTAAGTACTCCTTAGCAGTCTCACAGTCAGGAATTTTATCTTTAATCCCAACCACAATACTCTTCTTCATAATCATTAGAGACAGTTTGTTTGACTTCTCCCACTTAACTGCCAGATTATCATACTCTCTTTTTCTTATGGAGTAATAAAAAATATTAGTGGTTGGAGGCTTAGGGCAGTCAACACATAATATCATGTCAAGGTCATTGACCCCGAGCATGATTAAGATTTTGTCCTTCCACTCCTGAAAATTTAAGCCATTAAAAGGCTCAATGCCGCTCAATTGATTAATCTTACGTGACGTAATCAACATGTAATTAATCCTATGTTGGTCTGATCAATTATACATTAATAATAATAAGATCTAATCCGCATCACCGTTAGGCAGAAAACGGAAAAGAAGTTAAACATAATGAGCAATTTAAGATTATCATCAACGTTGGTCAATAATAATTTAAATTATAAAATTAATTTCTCTGTCTAAATTTCTCGTTGGTTCCATTTAAACAGAGATAATATAAATTTCATGAATTAAAGTTGCCATAATTTCAGCCACAAATCATTAATGCTTCAAAGATAAAATCAGGAAATTCAGGGAAAAACTTCATTAATAATAAACAGTACTGCGCGTCTGGGTCCTCAGAGCAGGAGGTGGCATAGTGCGCATGGTGGAAGGTGTAGCTGGCACGGCCCAGTGCACCAGCGCAGGTGCGCGCGCGTTGGTGGCCTAGTGCAGAACGACAGCCGACCCGTTAGTGCGGCGCTGAAGCAGGCCCAGCAGCGCATTGAGGTGTCCCAGGCACGCGCACGTGCTCAGCACATGCGCTCGAAGGCCCGTTAGCATGGCGACAGCCCAGGCAACTGATCCAGGCTAGCGCCCTCAGCCCGTTGTGGGTGGCAAGCTCTCAGTGCCGTCGGATGCGATCTGACGGCCACAGTGATCCTCAGTGCCCTATATAAAGCGAAAATCCTAGAGCCCTAAACCTAATTCCCCTCTCCTCCCCTCCCACACCCGATCCCCTTCCTCTTACCCCAAACGGCATGGCGGTGGTTGTGGGGACCATTAGCAGCGGAGCGGGCGCATGAGTGACGGCGGCGAGCACCAACGCAGCAAGTAGGAGCGAGCAGCGCGCTAGTGCCGGCGACGCGGCGGGACCTCCCACCGGTGAGGTCGTGCGGTGATGGCCACACGCCTCCCTGTTGGGTATTCCCCCTCGTCGCCGCGTTAAGGGCCATCGGCGACGCGAACGCACGGGTCCCGTGAGAAAGCATGGCTCTACGGTGACGACGACACCACCGAGGACGCGACAACACTGATGCCACGCCTCTGATCTGGCCCAAACACCCACACCGAAGGCTAAGACCGGTGAGGTAAACCTCATCCTCCCTAGAAATCCTTCGATTCAACCCTTAACTTCATGATTTCCCTAACGCTTATCTATGATTGCACTTAATTGGGGCTTAGGGTTCATCAATTTTGGCGAATACAGGGTTTTAGGGTTTCGGCCGAATTGGAGATTTCTTCAGTTAGAGTTTCGGCTGAGGGGAAATTAGGGGATTCTTATCTTTACAGATTCTAAACTTTAATTCACCACTGATTTGCACAAATTTGCATCTAATCTAAACATAATTGCCCAAAAACAGAACTAAAAAGACTAATCCGAGATTAATCTCGGCTAATTAAGGGGCTAAATTAGTGCTAATCAGACATAATTAATATCAATCCGCCAGTGAAGAACACCATGAGCATTAAAATTGAATCTAAACTGAAATTAAACTTAAAGCATCAATTCTAAATGGCTTAATCCACAAACCGACTTAGGATTTGGGTTCAATATTAGGCTAAGCTGCTCTGATACAAAATGTTAGATTTTCTAATTAGTTCAATCATAAATCTTAGCCTAATAAATGAACACCTTATGCGGAAAACTTAAATCACATACCCGGTGTAGACAATGATGCCATTTCTTGAATTGAAGCAGTGATTCACCGTAGATCGAATTAGCCGCCGGAACGCTCTTCGTATCCCTTACCCGCACACTTAGGATCGGCAATCTTAGTGTTAGGAGTTTTGGAGCACATGCATGAAGTCGTCACCTCGCGCGTGCAACCATAACTCCCCTTTTATAGCGTGCGTGGGGATGCGGGCGGTTGCACAAAACAAGTATGAGTTCCGGATCAAAGCTCTCAATTTGAAAATCTGTTACAACAAAATGCATGGCTGGCTGCCATGGCTGTGCGCAGGGATTGGTGGGACCATCTCCTGTCGACCAGCCCAAGTAGTTAGCCATGCAGATCAACCGACAGCTTATGGTTTTTAGAAAGCAGAAATCGATGGCCACGAACATCTAAAGTCAGTGCCATAGCCATCACCGAGTTGAGTTCAGCAAAGGGACCAACAAAACCACCAGAATTGGCTCTGCATGCCAAACGATCGATTTCTGAACATTGGTCTTCTGAATTGCTGTCATCCTACGCCAAAGAATGATCAAAATTCAGATCAGATGCCACGTGCACAGCACAGGGGCTGACTTGCTGGCTCAGGATCAGAATTGGAATCTGGATGGCCTCATGGCCACCTGCCGTATGTATAATGGATTGGACCGGAAGTTGCAGAAAAAAAATGCAGTTATACTACTACTAATCCTACTAAGGGTATGTTTGTTTCAGTTTAAAATTATAATAAGCTTATTTTCATAAACTGAAACAAATATGTCAGTTTATTGTACCAGTTTATTATAATCCAGAGTATAGATTATAACAATCTAATAAGCTGAC
Organism: Zizania latifolia; assembly: GCA_000418225.1. NCBI lineage: Eukaryota > Viridiplantae > Streptophyta > Magnoliopsida > Poales > Poaceae > Zizania > Zizania latifolia. Next base: position 68,238 of record KE372966.1, on the reverse strand, counting down.
ACATTCACCTTTTTTTATAAACTGAATTACTATAATTTAAAGCTAAAACAAACGTGCCTAGATCTCGTGTCAACCTCGCTTCCTCTGCTCTGAATACACTGTGCTTCAGGAAAGTAATCAAATTATGAAAGCATGTGAAACAGAAAAAGAGACAAGAATTGAAAAGACAGTAACATTGGCCCCAGTAATTGAAAAGACAGTAGTAAGCACAACTTTGCAGCCTTTCTAATCAGGGTCCTCGTGCAGGCAATACATAGCACGAGGCACTATCATTGATTACAAGCTTTGAAAACTTCAACAAGGGAGAAAAGCAAGGTTCAGCAAAAGAGGGGGAGAGTTGGTAAAAAGCAGGGAGCAAGGTGTCCCAGGGTTAGTGTTTCATAATCACAGAGAGGGTCATCATCTCTGCAGATTTATTAAGCTGAAGGGTTCCGCGTGGGACCGTTGCTTTGTGATCCCTCCACATCTAGCACGGTACTCCAGGCTAAATTAACAACCATGCATCACTCGCACGCATGATGACTCTGAAGGGTGATGCCAGATGATTAGCTTAGGGTGGGTTTGGTTAAGTATCTGGTGAGATGGAATCATTTTATATCATTTTTTGGATGTTTGGTTGAATATTCAACAGACAGAGCTATTTCAGTTTAAGAAATATTATTTGTAGATTTGGAATGGTTTCGTCTAAAAACTAGACTCAGTCGTCCCAACGCCAGCAGACGTTCACGCTCATGCACGTTCGGTGTGGCTACCTCGACAACGAAACAATAGGCTAACGGCGCGGTGGACTCAATGGAGCGGTGGACTTGGCAGACTTGACGGCAGAGCGTCAGAGCTCTAGTGGCACCGTTCGCACCAGCCTACTTCCGCCGTACTTCCTCACGCTGCTCCTCTACCACCTCGTGTCGTCAGATCTAGAAGAATTTTTTCAACCAAATAAAAAACAAGATGGTTACATTCTTAAACCAAACAAATGTCCAGTCTTTGAAACTAAGAATATATCTATTCCATCTCACGTTGTTCTAAAACCAAACGTACCCTAGCATCCCATCCGGCACATGGCATGCTGGGCGATTATTGATCTTGATCATGTTAGGCGCAGGCCCAAATCTGTGCACACCTGCACCTACTACTAATTAAGCTATCCAGTATTTAATGGTACCACTGGTTTAGGTAATACTCATGGTACTCTTACTAATTAAACTCTGTTTGCTTCACAAAATCATGCGCAGTTTTTTATGTTAATCCTGAGGGTTACTCCACTGATACTGGATTAGTATTTGGGTCATGCATGTTCAGTACGATCCAGGAAATTTCATCTTCAAGGATGTACCTTTCATCCAGAATTGATGAAATATTTGATATTTGCCCTGCAATCGCCGTACTGGCAAGTTTCAAACCAATTCGGAGATCGACGGCGACAGAGTATACACCAAATTTGCTGCAAAACTGCTCATCTTGCCCGGGTTCAGATGGCATCTAACTTCTGACTGATTGACTGCCAGTTTAATCAATGACACACATGTGCTCTGCTTTGCTGAACCTGCCAGTGATTTTGCAGAGACTGTTTGTTTAGATTCAGATTCTTTTCTCCGTTTTTTATGGGCCCTGATTTCCTTTTGTTTCTTCTTTCAGTTGTAGCTTTTGCTTCTCTGAAGCTAGCTGGCTGTTCCTGTCAAGAAGCTAGAATGCTTCAAAGATAAGATCGCAGCGAAGGAAAAGAAAGGAGAAGATTTCCCCTTCGGATTCAAACCCTAGTTCATTGACAAAATGACGAGCAAGCTCCTCACCAAGGGAGGCAGGCTGGTTCTCCTCTGGCAACACTCTCAACAATTCCGATCTTCCATCTCACGGTGTTTACCGAGAATCAGTGAGTGGTTAAACAACTTGACAAGTTGTGCTGGCATTTTCTTTGGGCAAAAAATGCTGAGCAGGTCACAACCACTGGGGGCGTTTGCTTGGTTAATTGGAAGAAGTCTTGCATGCCCAACGACCTCGGTAGACTAGGAATTATGAACTTAGGCCTTTTGAGTCACGCCCTCCGGCTTCGGTGAATTTGGTTCCGCTAGATAGACAGTTCTCGGTCTTGACTCAGTTGCCACCCTCCTGCACCAAAAAGACAATGATCTTTTCTGTGCTTCAACGGTCATTACGTTAGGGGATGGAAATTTGGCTTCCTTTTGGCATGACAAATGGCTAGGCTCTCAACCTCTCAAGGATGTCGCTCCTGAACTTTTCTCCGTATGCACAAGGAAGAATTGGTCGGTTAGGGAAGCCCCGAGCCACAACGCCTGGATCCATGGGGTGAAGAAGCTATCCTCCTTGCAGCAGTTCTAGCAATTCATCCAAGTTGCTGCCCTGGTCCACTCCGTTCCTCTTTCGGAAAACCTCTCAGACCACATAACTTGGAGATGGACCGCTGTTGACACAAAAATCATAGGTATTACTATGTCTTCACACTCGAAGGCCTAGGAGTATCTACTTAGCTCCAGTGCAGGTCCTAACTAATCCGGAGGTGTCAATAGATGTGCCAGTCAATTTGACCCTGTAATTGATAAGGAAATAAACGTGAGATGTCCTAATGCTTTCGACGATAGCCTATCGGCATCGGTAACAATAGCACATATGGGAACCATGATGCATCAGAAAAAAGTGTATGCAGAGCAATAAACCCTACCAATCGGCTCCGGTATTACAATTCTACGATACCAACCTCTACAGTTCGAACTAAACCAATGTAGCGTAAAGATAGGTTATCAAGAGCATAACGAACAGAATATACTCGATTGATAGAGTGACAGATAACTCATCGGCTAAAACTCCGATGAATGTTATTTTAACACATCAGGCCAGATCGTCCTGTATGTAACCCCGTCAACGTCATGGATCGGACCCAACCGAGACAGCTTGCCGTTGACGATCGACATACGATCTAATCTAGTACGATGAACTAAACCACCATGATTGGCAAACATATAGATCCAATCAATAAGGCACAGTACTAGAAGATGAATCAATGCATTAAATTGATAACTAGCAAACCTACTTCATCTGATCATAGTATCAGACTCAACCGAAAAAGCCATGAACACATGAATCGGTTCACCAAACAGGCTATCCCTGTCGAAGTTAGAGACCGGACTCAACTGATGCAGCCATAACTCTGGCGGAGAATCGCCCTAATGCTACTGTTGGTGTAATGAATTATTACATAACAAGTTCAATAAGCCTCGAAGGGCTCAAGATTCAATCTGAGTGTTTGGGTCCGAACGCAGATCGAAGGCTTCAGGCTCCAAAGGATCGTTAAGCCAGTAATTAATAGTTAATAACTCTTCGAGTATGGTGGAAAGTAATTCTTCCAACAGTAGCCCTTCGCATTTATCTCTTCGTTCAAAGAGGTGGATGTGCTTCGAATTTCAGCCATACTCCGAATTTTGACTCCTCAATTGCCAACCTGTGAATTGTAGGCCTTGCATACAATGGTAATGAAAAAGCATTTAATGCGCCTACAAGCTCGATAAGACGCGTGCTTGAGAGCCCAAATGATGCCTACAATGGCCATATCTTGAAGTCGAACTGTCGTGATACTGTTTTGAGATAATTGTTTTTACTGTGGCCCCACATGTCAGTGACTACGTGGGGTCAAAATGTGGTTGAAAATTTTTGTACTAGGGGTTGCGCTCGATAGTTTCACCGCCTATATAAGCTCTCTTGCACCCACAGTTTATTTTTACGCTTTCAAGCTTACAGCCCTTAGCCTTTAGTTCTCTAGCATTCTTAGTCACCTTAGCCCACACACTTCGGCGCTCGCAGCCACCTCAAGAGAAGCCCTTCGTCAATCACTTTAGATGACAAAGAAAACTTCATTTAAGCCTAGCCTCTGCGCTGCAGCGGCATCTTCGTTGATCGAAGTATAGGCTGCTACTGTAGCCGCGACGAAGGCTCTCGTGACTACCTTGAAGTCGCAAAAGGTGAAGGGTCTACGGCCCCCATTGAAGGGAAACTGGGAGCAGACCTTTGAGCTGATGGAGACCACATCAATAGCGGACTCCATGAATGGGGCCTGCGAGGACAGGGTCGAGTCACCCTGTGAGCCACGCCTACTAGAGGGCGAGGTAGTTCCTGCGCCTCAGGACAATGAGACGGTCATCTTCAAAGCTTTCTTCAAGGCCAGGCTCAGACTCCCTGCTTCACGACTGCTAGGGGAGGTGCTACAAATGTTCCACCTCGAGCTCCCCCAAATATCGCCGAACGCAGTGGCAAGATTGGCCATTTTTGAGTGGGCGATGAGGGCTGAAGTGTGCCAAGGTCAGGCTGACGTCTTTACCACCCTTCACGAGGCCAACTACCAACCGAAGCGGTGGCCACAAGAGGACAAGTCCGTAAATTTGTTGGGCTTCGGGAGCGTAAACTTCTAGCTCCGAGAAGAATATGCGAACATCTTCCCTATGAAGGCCTCGAACGAGAGGTGGTACTCGAAGTGGGAGCGAAAGTGGTTCTATGTGTTCCTAGGCGATGATGTTCACCTCCGCTCCACCAACTCCCCCATCGTGTATCACTGCCATGCCGAGGGGGCTCCGAGCAGGCCAACGCTGGAGTCTCGCCTCCAACTCCTGAAGTTGATCGCAGCCCAAATGAGCATGAGGGACCTAGTAGAGGAATTCATCCTGCTAAGGATCCCTTCGCTTAAGGTGGGATGGCCAGTCAAATTTAGGAACTCCGCCGACGGGGAGCCAAAGTCTCTAGCTTCAGAAGATATATGTAAGTTAGACGAAGCTCAAGCATCTTCGTTTTGGCATTATGCTAAGCTTCGGTTGCTAATAACTTATTTCTTCATAGTGGCTCTAGTCAAGCTCACCCCTTCGCAAGCGACGAAGGTGGCTGAATGTGTCGTCGGACCCCTTACTGCTGTAGAGCAGTCGAAGCGCCTCACACTCGTCGGGAAGTGGGAGCGCTTCAGCCGAGTATGGGACAAGCAAGGTCCTACTCCGCCCGAACTGCCGGACTTGACTTCGGGTGGTGGGGCTTCGAAGAGGAAGCGGTCGACAGACGACGCAGAAGCCTCTCCGCATGCTTTGTGGCAGCAAGATGAGTCATCGCCTACTTCGAGGCAGATGATAGATGCTTCAGCCGATGACATGATTGAAGCGACGATGGAGGCTCAGGGGCCCAACAAGGCAGCACCTGTGATATCAAATCATCGGCCCTTGACTCTGAGAAGGGATTGGCCGGATGATGATGCAGACACATCACCAAGGACTAATGTTCCAGAGGTCACTTTGGCGTATGTGGAGACCATATTCCAGCCGGCATTTTGCCCTCCGCTTTTGCCTTTCCTCGATGGTAAGCCTCCTTTCGCCTTGTTCTTTGGGGTACTTTTCGGAGTACCTCCTGCACGTAAGTCATGTATGCTTACCATTTTCAGACTTCATTGTCGCTGACGACGCTCAGCATTGAGGTGGCGATGACAAGGCCAGAGACGAAAATGCGGAGAATGACTTTGACGGAGAGCACATGGAGAGCGACTCCAAAGATGGGCCTTCAGAAAATGACTCCGAAGATGATGGAGATGATGGCGGGGATGGCCACGATGGTGGCCCACTCCCCGTGACTCTTCAGGATATGGCTCCATCATCCGAGGCTGGGGACTCGGATAGTTTGGACCAGAGGGTTCCTTTTCTCTGGGCTTATCTTCCTCCAAGAGGGGAGCTGGATGCGCTCCTGGAGCCCTTCGTGCAGCCACATCAGGACATCACTCGGAGTGAACTGGTGTCTACTGCTATGGGGCACCATCATAGGGACCTGTCTTCGTCGACCGAGGGAGCTTTGGCTTAGGTAAAGCGTGCTTCGAACATGTCATTTCTTTTCCCTTAGTCTATTTTCTGATTTTTGCTTGCTTTTTTTGAAGGTGCTCGTCCTGATGAGGGCCTCGTCATGGGCACTTGGCCGACATGAGGCCGACGTCGAGCGGACCAAATAGGACCTCATGTAGCTTGCTTCGGTGGCCAAAAGGTGAGCCACCGAGCTAGAGGAGATGTTACGCCAGGAGCACGAAGACCGGTGGCAGGCAGAGGTCGAAGCCCAAAGGTGCCTAGAGTCGGAGGCCACTTTGAAGGCCAAGATTGAAGGCCTTAAGGCTGAGAAGACAAAGCTCAAAGGCGAGCACTCGGAGGCCGTAGCTACGCTCGATGGGACCATCGAGAAGCTTCGAGGGTCAATGGCCCGTTTGGGAGCTGCGAGCCAGGCTCCGAATTTTGGGACTATCGAGCCCTTGACCCTCTGGACAAAGTACCTTGAGCAGGCGGCCTCCACCCTCGAGAAGTCTATGGGTGGCATCGCAGAGACCTCAGGCAGGGTAGCGGCTCAAAGCATCCTGCAAGCCTCCATGACTCTAGCTGTAACCATCTTCGGCGGCTTACCTTGATGCAAGACTTCCACTTCAGAGGGCCAAGGATGTTTTCTCCAATGGCAGAGGTAGGTCTAGCATGGAGGGCTCTCCAAAGCATGTGGAGAGATCAAGAATGGTCTGCTTTGTAGGAGCTTATTGATGAGGGCCGCCGTCAGGCTCAGTTGCATTCTTCGCCGACTCTGCAAGCACTATCGCCTCCTGTGCCTACATGCCCCGAGGTGTAGATTCTAGGCCTTCATAACTGCTTTGATACAAATGTAATTGGCCTTAGAACCTTTAATGAAAATGAAAGTATTTCATACTTGTGCTTAGGATCGTATTGTGAATTCTGAGGATGAGGTCGAGGTGCTCAAAGCCACCGAAGCCTTTTGCAATGAATGGGTAGTTTTCGAAATATCTAGGTCCGAAGGTTGTACTCGTTTTAAACTCCCTCGAGGCCCTAATGGCGAAGTGCTAGCCGTGGTGGCTGAGGAGCTCTTAACTTTGACTAAGATGGAGCCTGTTCAGAGTTCATCATCCTCCTTAGATTTAACTGGTTTTGATGGAGCGGGATCCAAACTCAGAGGGGGTCAGCCTCGGTGGCTGGAGGGGGCTGCTATAGAGGAATTGGATTTCTCTGTTTTTGATTCTCAGCCTCAAACACTTCGTTCATGGGCCGACCTTCAAGAAGAGAGGAGGGCCAACAAACCCTCGAAGTGAGGTGGTTCAAGGCGTAGGTGAAGCCCTTCGAGCCAAGGTGGCCGAGGTAGTGATGGTGGCTTTGGGAGTGGTTCGGAGCCTACGAGGGGCCGTGGCCGAGCTAGGGGTATGTGTTTTTTGCTAGGTCTTGACACAACTTCAATAAAACACTCTTGACATCCATTTGAAAAAGTTTAAAACCTTTAGAAGCAGCAAATGCCAAAAGAATACGAATAGACTCAAGTCGAGCAACAGGTGCAAATGTTTCTTCAAAATCAATACCCTCCTAGCAAAAACCCTAGGCTACAAGGCGAGCCTTGTTGCGCACCACAACCCCATCTTCACCATGCTTGTTTTTAAACACCCACTTGGTGCCTATGAGGCTGCATCCTGGTGGCAGCTCAACTAAAGTCTAAACTCTATTTCTTTCAAAATTTTCTAACTCCTCATGTATGGCATTGACCCAATGATCATTAGATGAAGTGTGTTTAACATCTCGGAGTTCAAAATTGGCAACAAAAGCAGACTGAGCAAAGATGGCAAGTGAACCTGTTTGAGACCTAAGCGACCTTGTCATCAAGTCGCCGATGATAAGCTGAGGTGGGTGATCCCTCTGGATGGTCCGTGACCCGTGAAGTTCTGAAGTCACCTCTTCATCTGTAGCAGGGACCTCTGAACTTGGATGAGAAGGCACAATTGTCGTGGAAGTAGTAATTAGTGGCCTCTCCTCATCATCAGTAGTTGTCTCAGAGGTGGTGGAATCAACAGCCTTCCCACCATCACCTTCATCAGGAGCATCTTCTTCTTCGAAGATTGACTCGCCTAGCTCATCGTCTCCTGAAAGCTCAAATGAAGGGGTTGTGCAAGACAAAGATTCATCGAAGGAAACCTCACATGTCTCAACAAACTGCTTGGTGTCTAGGTTCCAAACTCAAAAGCCTCGAGAGTTCAAGGCATAACCTAGAAGGACACCATCCCAGCAGCGAGACTCAAATTTATCCAAATGCCTCCCCTTCTTGAGCACAAAGCACTTGCAGCCAAACGCTCGCAAGTGGCTCACCTTGGGCTGTCGGCTATATCGCAACTCATAAGAACTCTTACCAAGGTAAGCTCTGAGAAAAATGCGATTGGCAACATAGCAAGTAGTATTCACTGCTTTAGCCCAGAAACGCCTAGGAGTCCTATGCTCATCGAGCATCGTCCTGGCCATCTCGATAAGCGTGCGGTTCTTTCATTCCACAACGCCGTTCTGTGGGGGAGTGTAAGGTGCAGAGTATTAATGATCAAGACCATGGTCACTGCAAAAGTTATCGAAGTAAGAGTTCTTGAATTCCGAACCATTATCGGAGCGAATTGCTCGCATCCGACCATTGTTCTCATTCTTCAACCTCAAGACCAGGTCATGAGCATATTTGATGAGGACATCACCGCTAAAGATACATCCACACTTGATTACCAAGGACCGATGACTCGTGCTCGAGTTCGTCAACTTAATT
>KE372966.1:0-12115 GCA_000418225.1 Zizania latifolia | reverse complement strand
AAACCCAAAACACCACATATCACACAAATCAAGCATGAAACATGCATTTTTACCTAATGATTTGACTCGATCCATTAGAGATCACAAATCTCACCAACCAAAGATCGCATCACCAAAGAATCGGCCCATTTCCAAGAGACCGCCTGCCCACCCACCAACCTAGATCACACATAGTGCCCATTGCCCAAGAATGAAGAAACCACCCACCAACCCATCTAGCCAGCGCACAGTGACAAAGCAAGATTCACAAGCAACATCAGCCGCCTCGCCACCGTGAGGCCGAGGAAAAGCTTCCACGGTGCCATCAAAGCTGGGATGAGGAGGATGCGGCAAAGCGAATAGAATGGGGCAGTGGCTGCGTGAGCTCACGAGGGAACTGAATGGGCCGGCGGCGCGAGTCTAGGGAGGGGCGGAGCCCAAATTAGATTAGATTAGAATATCTACCCTACTATATAATTGAAAATCTACCATACTATATAATTGACGAGTTGAGAGAGTGGACACATCACCCCTCTGGTAAATCTCAGCCCTTCATCTTTAATTATCTACTATCTGAAAAATCTCAGCCATTTATCTTTACTTTATTAAAAATAAAAATATTAAATCTCAACCATTCCTTTCAGCGTCTCAGCAAAATTATAGGAGATTAGATCGATCTCCTTCCTCCCACATATTTCCATAATAACCAGCAAGACTTTTCAGATTATCTAGATTATTCCTTTTATAAGATGTATATCTTTCCGTATAATAACTTTATATTTAAAGGACTTTCTTAGTGGATCGATATCTTTCCATATAATAACATTCCATTTAAATGATTTTTCTTAGTGGATGGATATCTTTCCGATTAAAGACTTTCCATGTAAAGAACTTTCCTTAGTGAGCTGATATATTTTCCTCTAATGACTTTCCTCATATTGAAATATTTTCTTTTCGGTTTAATCTCTTTCCATCTAATGTGAGCGTCATGATCAGAATGTGCTTTCTTTCTATATGGATAAGTTCCTGATTTCCACAGTGTACACTATAAAAAAGGAGACCCGACCCAAGCAGAACACACCCCTTCTTCCTGCTCGGCAGTCCTACTCCCAAAACTATCCCGATCATTAGTTTCGCTGGAGGAACTTCGAAGGGCTGTCCAAGGACAGTATAGATGTCATCCGGAGGGTCGATGCCATCTACCAATTGATAGGAGATCTACACCAAACAAACGGAGAAGAACAACTGTACTTTTCTCATGGTTTCTTCATTCCGGTTAGTTTAATGTCTTATTCCGCATAAAGGGTAATCATAAATAGGCTAAGAATTAAGCTAAAATTTATGATTTTCTAACAGATTGATCTCCTTCTGATCCCTCCTATCGTATCACCGGCGTCGTCCCCTCTCCCTCCCTCGCGCTGCTCCCTGTCCAGCGCAAGGTCGCCGTCCGTGCAGACTGCAGACGCCAAATCATATAACCTGATGGCTTGGACTGCAAGCAAATATTTTTCTTGTGCTTTTATTTGATTGCTTGAGGATATGACAGTTTGATTTGCGCCTGTAATTGTTCTTTGATGCTGCAACAATCTTTCTAACTACTAAATTAAAGTTCTAAAGAATCCAACTCCTAACTAATAATATAATTGTTTTTTGATTTTCACCGGTGCGTAGCACGGGTATAATACTAGTTAGAGTGAGTTGAAGACTAGGATTTATCGAAAGTGAATGAAGGGCTGTGATTTGTTAGATGGTTCTTTATGGTTACGATCATACTTCATCAATTATATAGTAGGGTAAATGATACTTTCTCCATTCCATAATATAACAATATAGTACTAGATTTGACATTTTATAGTACTACGAATCTAGACAGGGACACTATCCAGATTCGTTGTACTATGAAATATCAAATCTAATCTTAAATTGCTATATTATGAAATGGAGGGAGTAGAAAGCAAGCTAGAGGCCAAGATGAAAATCAAAATAATTCTAGAGCACCGAATCATACATGGCGGCGAAGGAGAGACATCGTGACCTATAGATGGCCATATGGGCTAGGCCATTTGGGCCGACACGAAGCACGAGTGTTTTGTCCTGGCCTAAGATTGGCACGGCCCATCCTGTAATCGGGTCATGCCAGCCCGGCACGATGCACCAGGCCATGCTTAGGCCGAAGGATCAGCACGGTAGCCTAGCTCGGCACGGTTCGATATCAATAGTAGGCTCGATGTTGGCTCGATGCCAGGCTGCCCAGTCCCTGCCCCAACCCATATATATATGGAAAAATTTATGGTACCCTCAAAGATATATGAACCGTCCATTCTATTTCATCCAATGGTTCAGATTTGATTAGGGTGACCTATTACCTCTCACATCTTCTTCCGTTTAAAATCATGTGCATCAAACAGTTGCTATCCTTCCGTTTCTGAGTTTGCATGCATGCATAATCTTTCCATTCAGCTGCTAAATCATGCGCATGGATATGATGCAGTTGCTATCCTTCCGTTTATGTTCCGCATGCATGCAGTCCATTCTATTTTTACCGTGCAATATCATGTGCCTGCATGCGTAGCTATACTTCCGTTTTGTTGTTCGTGTCATCAGAGCAAAATCACGCGCATTACATGTAGAATCCATCCTTCTGGTTTTGCTGTGCGCTAGAGCAAAATCCTGCAACCCACAAAATATAAAAGCTTCCAAAATTCTAAATGCATCAACTAGTCTATAGCTATGGATACTACCACAGAAACGATCTTTAGTGACGGAGCTTTACTGACGAATAATTGATGCACGTCACTAATACACTTTTAGTGATGGGCCATTTTAGACGTGTCAGTAATATTGTCTTATTAGTGACGGGTTATAATTTGGTCCATCACTAAAGAGAGTGCACCCCCATTAGTGACGGGTTGAATTATGACCCGTCACTAATGGACGTGACGGGTGACAACTATCGCCCATCACTACTGATCCAGTGACAGGCGATAATTTCTGCCCATCACTAATGCCTAGATCATTATTGACAGGCATAAACTATCGCCCGTCACTGGTGATGCTTATAAATAGACGGGCGCTAACAGAACGTTTTCATATCATGTAGAATCCTAAACCCTAGCGGCCACTCCTTCTCCTCCGTAGTCATTCCGCCGTTGCGGCCTCCGTCCTCTCGCGGCCTCCTCCGCTGGTCTCTGTCCCATCGCGGCCTCCTTCGCTAGGGTCTCCTCTTTCGTCACAGAGCCTCCTCACCGCCGCCTCATGCATCTTCCTCCTAAGGTTCTCCTCAACCTTCTCGTCCTCCTCATACTCCTCCATGGAGGCTAGGGTTTGTTACTTAGTGAATATATATGTTGCTTTGTGAATATGTTGCTTAGTGAAGTTGTTTTGTGAATATGTTGCTTTATGAATATGTTGCTTTATGAATATGTTGCTTTGTGAATATATATGTTACTTTGTGAATATATATGTTGCTTAGTGAATATGTTGCTTTGTGAATATGTTGCTTAGTGAATATGTTGCTTAGTGAATATGTTGCTTTGTGAATATATTGCTTAGTGAATATTAGGGTTTACGCAAGTAGTATTGTATTTTTTCATCGTTGTCAAATATAGCATGAATTAGGGACATGGCAAGCCTCCCAAGTAATCAACAGGGCACTTCCTCCAGACAACGTGGTTCCACTAGTAGGTGGATTCCTACGGTACCAACTTATGTTCCTGACAGTTGCTTTATAAAGATCAATCATCTAGTCAACGGCGGGCGTCACCAGGTTTATATATTATACATTGTATATTCTACTTATGTGCTAATAAAACTAACAATCTGATGCCATATTATCTTACTATTGTAGTTTTTATCAAAAAAATTTGACGACATCAATAACAATCGTGCTGGTGACACCCTTAACATATTAACAAGAGATGGGTGCATCACAGATGTTGAGGTTGTGAGCTATGGAGATAGGGTATGCCTCCACAAAGGGTGGCCTAAATTTAGTAAAAAAGTCAGCCTAACACAAGGGAACTATGTTACAATAATAATGGGACAGGTCCCATTGACTGTTATTGCCAAATTTTACAATAACTTTAGTGATGAGAAGACCCCAACGGCCATAAAAGTGGAGGACAACAATAGTAGTATCGATCTATAGTAAACTGTTTAGGTACTAGACATGTATATTTTGTTTATGTACTTAAATTAGTTTTTTATAATGTCAAGAGAGGGTCCTAGCAATGTTACGACGAGGAAGAAGGGGAAGCGGATAGTCAAGGAGGTCGACACTGACCAAATGGAACAATTGAAGAATATCTGTTATTTTGGTAATCTAATAGATATAACTCTAGTAAGGAAGACTCTCCTGCAAGATATCTCGGCAGGTTTATCCTCTGAGACTCGGTTATATGTCTGCATAATAAATAACTCGATCATCAACAAGAAGTCAGTGGTAAGCTTTTTACACATGTCGGTGGTTAACTCGATCATCTATATACTTGGTCTTGTCTAACTAGTTTTGTTTAAATTTTATTGTTATAGTACTTTTCAAGGCAGTACTGTGAGAAGTACATCATATATCACCTACACCAGTAGACCACCGAGATTTAAGTGGCAGCAACAGGGTCTGAGGCAGTCCCAGTTGTAGTGCATAAATCCACGGATGGACGGTGCTAGCTAACTACTGGTTTTAGCCAATTTCTTCGAGATAACGCGTTAGAAGTTGGCACAGTATGTGCCTTCCATTTCAACATCAACAATGGTGCAATTGAGGCTATCATGTATGTGGTGTGAACTTAGGGTATGATGTCTTCCTATCTAACTTACTTTTTTCACTGATAACCATTGTGTATTTTGTACTGATTATATTTTCTTCAGGGAGAAGGAGTACAGGGTGACCATAAAAGAGGCTACAAAACTAGACATGTATAGCCTTAAGCAATTCATAGCGGGTAGACAGAGAGAATGTCCTCAAGACACTATTCAACCTCTTAAAGTTAGAAATTAGCTAGAAGTTAGAAGTTAGTGATCGAATGCTCTTATGAAACTTTGTTTTAGCCATATTCTTTGAGATAACGAGTTAGAAGTTAATATATGTGATACTTATTTGGTTATGAATTTTCTGTGTTCTGTGATGAATTGTATGTGATGTGCTCTGTAATGTTGGATATGTTGGCTGCCAAATCATAGCTTTGATTCAGGATGCAGCCTAAAAACAATTATTTTTTTCAAAATAACCACAATATTAGTAACGGGTGATAATAATCATCCGTCATTAAAGAACCCTTTAATGACGGGTGACATTACGACCCGTCACTAAAGGGCCATAGCAAGTGAGCCGATAGGCTCCCCTTTAGTGACGGGTAAACACCCATCACTAATGATGTTACATCACTGATGTGATAAGAGTGACAGGAGACTTGTCCGTCATTAATAAAGGTTATTACCCATCACTAATAGGGTTTTCTGTAGTAGTGGGACTTGGGAATCATAGGTTCTTGGTTCGATCCCTAGAGACACGGTTTTTGTTTTTTTGGCAGATTTCTCTCTAGGGTGCTTCCCCTTTTTCTTTTTTATACTTCTTTTTTTTAATATCACATCCCTTTCCTTTTTATACTTCTTGTTAATATCAGCCATATTTTATGTGATGTGCAGTTTTTCATTTATTTGACATGAATGGAACAAAGATAGATCACAGTTTGTTTGAAATTATGATTGGTTAATTTTTTAAAAATGTGTGTACATAGCTTTGACATATACTAAGTTAGAAAATTTTAATTTAATCTATATTCCTACAGTAGATATATATCAATACGACTGAATATGACATATTTGAATAGGTTGATATGTGACATATAGTGTGTGACATCTAATTTTGTATCAGTTGCGGTATTGGTCGAAACGGCTGGAACAATTTTTGCCAAAGTTATTTTTCGCAAGCTTGTTTAGGTATATGAAATGTTTGGGTACATGTTGATCAATTTGATTTATCAAATATAGTGTACATGTTGAATGCAATATAAAACATAGCTTAGTATATGTTACACAAATTTGAAAAAGTTTTGAAAACATGATTGACTAGTATGGGTGGTGTTGACCGGAATAGCGGGTATGGTGCTGATATTGGCCGGTTTGTTGCTGGAACTGAATGCAATTGGTTTGAAAGATGGAATAGTACATACTGTTCATTCTGTTGGATAACGAAATGAATTTGAACAGAACAGGTATGCATATTTGAAATGAAAGGTACATATAGTGTTTAGGCTTTAGTGTTCAAGGTTTACGGATTAGGGTTTAGGGAGTAGGGTTTCGGTGAAGGGTTTAGGGTTTCGGTGTAGGGTTTAGGGATTTGGTGTAGGATTTAGTGTTTCAGTATAAGGTGGGTCAAGGGTTTACGATTTATGAACATTAGGTATAAGTTCTTCGTTAGTTTCGGTAGGTTAGCCCTACACTTGTAATAAATGGATTTACACGTGCGTTTTACATAGCTTTAAGTAATTTTTGATTTTTTAGTTGGAGTCTCTTTGTGAAGAAAAATAAAGTGCAGAGTAAAATTATGAAATATCATTTGAATTTTGTATTAGTTATATAGATCTTTGTATTTTGAATGTCATTAAATCTTATTTTATTAAGTTTCATCTTATAATAATACATGATTTTTTAGGTATTTGAAATATTATTTATTACGATTATATCGTTCTGGTAACAATTTATTTTTTGTTTGAATATGTGATTTGTCTATATGGAATTCATGAAATTTCAAAGTCTATTTATAATTTGAGTAGGTGTTTCATATGTATGAAAAATCATTTAATGGGTGGACCCACATAGCAGTCAGATTGTATTTTGGGCAACAAATTTGTTCGCTGCCAGTGGCCCACGTTCGCTTAATGTTAACGTAATCCAGTATATGTAAGGCGCGTGATTTTCATTCGTCGTTAGATGGCAGGCGCATGCAGTCCCAATTTTTGTTCATCGTTCACCCTCCTGTAGCATATCTCCCCACCAGCCACGCCTCGCTTGCCTGCTGCGTATCGTCCCGCCGGCCGTGCCTCACTTGGCTCGTGTGCATCGGCCAACCGCCGGTAGCGCATCACCCCACCAGCAGCGCAACGCCGCCAGCTCGTCGACCCCAAAGCCAGTGGATTTGTCCCACACTAGACTCCTGAACCATCCATTCACCGAGGTCTGCGCCGGCTATAGTAAAGATAGAGGTAAGAACTGCAAATTGAGAGTTGAATTATTTTGAGTGTATGTCTAGATAAATTATTCTTTGTATGTTGACATTGAAAGTTAAGATTTGTGAACAGTGCCTGTTAATTGTGTTTACTAGGTAGCAAAACGTAATTATTATGTCACCGCGTAATCAAACACTAGAAGATTTAGCTGAGTTTGAAGATATTATTTAGAAGACATTCTTACCAGAGGATGAGGCATATGAGTTTTTTAATTCTTTTGCTAAGATGAAAGGATTTAGTTTAAGGAAGGGTAATGTTAGGTACTCGGCTAATAGAGTTGTGACATGTCGGTAGTTTGTATGCTCGAAAGAAGGTAGCAGAGAATTAAAACATCTCAATTTGGTAGAAAAGAAGAGGAGACCTTGCCCATTGACATGATTCGAATGTCATGTTAAGATTGTTATTAAGCATAATTTTGATATGAATCTGTGGTACGTGCATAAGTACATTGATAGATATAACCATGAGTTGGCTAGACCAAATGAAGTAGTGTTTTTGTTCTCACACCGAAAAATCACACCACAACAGAAGAAAGAAATTTTAAAGTACCAAACAGCAGGCCTTAGGAAATATCAAATTATGGACGTTATGAAGCATCAATATGAAGGTTATGGTTGTTAGCATTATGCCCTAGAGACAACATAGAGATGTTATACGTGGCATACTATGTTTATGAAATGAAGTTATTCTGTTACTTGAAATAGAAACTATCATTATGGATCAGTGAGTATGTGACTCGTGTTGGGTTATGGGGAGGCTACGCTAGCACTTAATTTTAAAAATTTACCCCGTTAGCCCAGGAACCATGCGTGTAATTGGATCATGGATCATTACCTTATACCACGAGACGCGCTCGGGCAGCGGAAGTATAGTTGGAGTAGCGTGATCTCGAGCAACTCTTCTCCCAACTCCGTTCGTTCGTCGGCGATCCGGCGATGAAGACGACGCGATCCGACGATCCGGCAAACTCCGTAGGAAGAAGATAAGCACCGATGCAGCAACGGTGCCTCTACGGTATGCACACATACAGGGATGGGATTACCTCACGCCGGCGTGCTAGCACCGCTCGCGAGATCCGGAGAGATCAACCACAACCCTTGTGATCGAGGAGAGAGAGAGGGTGGCGGCTAGGGTTAGGGTGAAGTAACAATGAACAGCAGCCTCCACGTGCTAGCCCCACCCCTCTTTATATAGTGTACCAACGTGGGCCTTTAATCTGCATTAAAGCCCAATAGATCTAATCTGTTCGCGCGGTCCAGAACTTCCGGATCCCATCCGGAACTTCTGAAATAGACCTTCTGTATCGAATTAATTCTCAACCCGGAACTTCTGGTCCAACCGGAACTTCCGGTTCGTCCAGAACTCGGAACTTCCGGCTCCAGCCGGAACTTCTAGTTTGTCCAGAAAATCAAACATTGGGACTGACCCAGAACTTCTGGTCCTACCAGAACTTTCGGATGCTCTAGAACCCGAAACTTCCGGCTACAGCCGGAACTTCCGGTTCCCCCAAAATTTTCTTGGGCACAATTCCATCAATCTCCCACTTGCACAAGAACCAATTTTTTGCAAGATTCGAATTCCATCCCCTTAAGCGTGCGACCCGATAGGTTCATACACAAACGGCCACTACCCGAAAACTCCTTTCCAGATAGCTGATCAATAGCGGCACCTAGCAGCACATATTGACCCCCGAAAGCATATAAAGTTAAAATCATACTTTCTGAACCTTGATATACTCACGCACCAATCCCTTTACCACACGACATCAGTCAAGCTCAAGGCGAGATACGTGCACCCTTGTTGGTAGCTCGACACTTCACTCGATCAAGTAGTGGATTCATTCATGACTAACTCTTTAATCATAGTGGCATGGCCATGCATTTTTCCAATCCAACTACCTCAAGGGGCCCAGAGACGTCTCTCCCGTTATTAGGAGGGGTAAATTCCATCTTGACCGCTCACATCCCACGACATATTTCGTGACACACCCGAAAGCAACCTTTATAACCACCTTGTTACGGAATAGCGTTTGGAAGCCCCTAAGTGTGCTAGTACACATTCTAGAATCAATGACGATCTCAGGTCTAAGGATTCTGTAGGTACACCATTTGAGATGACAACTGATGGCACATTACAATAACAATCCTAGCAGTATCTCAAGGTGGGTCTATCTAACTCCATGTTCACCAACATGAGTCGACATCACTGATTTGATATCTCCATGTCTATGATCTGTAAAACATGATCATCAATCAGACAGATGTGCTAATCTATGAATTATCACTGTCCCACATGACGATATGAGATTAGGAATTGTTTAGAACAACATCATAACAGAAAGAGTCTCACAAACAAGTTATCAACTTGCTGATTAATGTAAAAGACATTTATTTAAGAAACAAGATAACAAATTATCTAAATGTACATCAGCATAGACAAGACACTTTCTCTCACATACACTGGACTCACTCACGCAAGTATCTAATACCCATTGAGCTCAAGTGCGCCTCATGCTTAGGCTGTGAGAGAGGCTTCGTCAACGGATCTGCTATGTTCAAATCCGTGTGCACCTTGCATATCTTCACATCGCCTATATCTATAATCTCACGGATCAAGTGATAGCGCCGCAGTATGTGCTTGGACTTCTGATGCGACCTAGGCTCCTTGGCTTGCGCAATGGCACCACTATTATCACAATAGAGGTCCACTGGACTGGACGCACTAGGGACAACACCTAGCTCAGAAACAAACTTTCTAATCCACACTGCCTCCTTCGTAGCTTCCAAAGCTACAATATACTCAGCCTTAGTTATTGAATCTGTAACCGTTTCTTGCTTGGAACTCTTCCAACTCACTGCGCCTCCATTGAGGCAGAACATAAATTCAGACTACGATCGTGAATCGTCCTTATCGATTTGGAAGCTAGCATCGGTGTAACTATTTACAACGAGCTCCTCCTAACCTCCATAGACCAGGAACATATCCTCAGTTCTTCTCAAGTACTTAAGGATACTCTTTACAACCGCCAGTGACTTTCATCTGGGTTTGACTGATATCTGCTCGTAACACTTAGAGCATAAGAAACATCTAGGCGTCTACACAGCATGGCATACATGATGGATCCGATTGCGGAGGCATACGGGATCGCACTCATCTTCTCCAGCTCATCAGGTGTCGAAGGACACTGATTCTTGCTCAGAGAAATACCATGTGACATCGGTAGAAACCCTTTCTTGGAATTCTGTATATTGAACCATTTCAATACCTTGTCAATGTACATGCTTTGGCTTAATCCAATTAACCTTCTCGATCTATCTCTATAGATCTTTATGCCCAAGATGTATGCTGTCTCTCAAAGATCTTTCATTGAGAAACTTTTTCTCAACGAAGACTTGATAGCATCTAGCGTAGGAATATCATTTCCGATCAACAATATGTCATCTACATATAAGACCAGAAACACAAGTGAGCTCTCACTAGCCTTTTTGTAAATACAAGGCTCTTCTTCATTCTTGATGAAGTCAAACCCTTTGACTACCTCATCAAAACGAAGATTCCAATTCCAAGAAGCTTGCTTCAGCCCATAAATGGACCGTTGCAGCTTGCAAACTTTCCCAGCATTCCCTGGATCATCAAGACCTTCAGGCTGTGTCATGTACACATACTCACTTAGGTTTCCATTAAGGAAAGCCGTCTTGACATCCATTTGCCATATCTCATGGTCATAAAATATGGCAATTGCTAGGATGATCCGGATAGACTTTAGCATAGCGATGGATGAAAATATTTCATCATAATCAACACCTTGAATCTGTCTGAAACCTTTCGCCACCAATTGTGCCTTATAGATGTGAACATTTCCATCAACGTCTATCTTTTTCTTGAAAATCCATTTACACTAAATGGTTTTTACACCATCGGGTGGATCGACCAAGTTCCAAACTTAGTTCTCTCGCATGGATTCCAACTCGGATCTTATGGCTCCAAGCCATTTCTTAGAGTCTAGTCCCATCACCACTTCTGTATAGGTCTTAGGTTCATCATTGTCTAACAATAACACGTCGCGCTGCCCAGTGGTTAAAAATGCAAACCGCTCGGGCACACGACTCAACCTCTCCGACCGTCGTGGAGCTGGTGTCTCAGCAACAGGTTCTGCAACACTTTGCATATCGAGTTGCGGTTCAGTAGGAGATGAAACACTTTCTGGTGGCTCTCAAACCTCTTCGAGACGCACCGTGCTCCCACTAACCTCTTTTGAGAGAAACTATTTCTCTAGAAAAACACCATTTCGGGCGACAAACACTTTGCCTTCTTCCCGGTTATAAAAGTAATATCCTTTGGTTTCCCTAGGATATCCCACAAAGAAGCATTTATCAGATTTGGGCATGAGCTTATCAGACGTCAAACGCTTTACATAAGCCTCACAACCCCAAATCTTTAGAAAAGACAACCCGGGATGCTTTCCTGTCCATATCTCATATGGTGTCCTCTCTACAGATTTAGATATAAATCTATTTAACGTGAAAGCAGCAGTTTCTAAAGCAAGTCTCCAAAAAGACAATGGAAGATCAACCTGACTCATCATCGACCGGACCATGTCCAACAAGGTTCGGTTCCTCCGCTCGGACACCCCATTCCACTGAGGCGTGCTAGGCGGAGTCAGCTGTGGAACAATTCTAAACTGCTTCAGATGATCATTAAACTCATGGCTCAAATATTCACCTCCATGTTCCGATCGTAGAAATTTGATTGTCTTGTCAGTATGATTTTGTACTTCATTCTGGAACTCTTTGAACTTTTCAAAGGATTTCGACTTATGCCTTATTAAGTAGATGTAACCAAATCTACTAAAATCGTCGGTAAAAGTTATGAAGTACTGAAAACCACCTCTAGCTGTAGAACTCATTGGT
>KE372965.1:294029-321113 GCA_000418225.1 Zizania latifolia | reverse complement strand
AAAAGAAAAGAAGAGTCTGCATGGTGTCACAACTCTCAACATAGAACAAATATAACCTTGGTCACAACAGACTGAACAAAGGTCTGATTTGCTGTTCTAGGCTTCCACATTCCAGCATACAAATCATGGCAGTTGTCAGTGCAAATGACAAGGTAAGTACAGTTTGTAGTTAGGAGATCACAAGGGGAAATCAGGGCAGTAGTTTGTCCATGATGGACTTATATTTTGTACTTCAGCATTTCTAACTAGTTCTAAAATAATTCCAGTTTCACACGGAGTTATTGTGGACAGCAGCCTCTCAGGCAAAGCAATGTCAAAACACAAATTCAGTTTGGCGTTCACCCAGTCTAACAAGAAAGAAGACAACTTTGCCGCAGAATTTTGAAAGATGGATGTTATTGCTTATGGTAGTCCCAATACTAGCCACTATGTATAGTTTCTCTCTATTTCATATCATCTATAAATTAGTCCTAAATTTTAATTATTTCAATACACACACTATTAATTCAATATAGTAATTTAGTATCACACATCTCTCATCATATTTTAGATGCTGTATAGAAATTATGTCTTATATAAGTCCTAGTTACTCACTTTTTCTTGTTTAATATGTTATCATATTATCTTTTATTTTATATGACATACTATCCTTAAACCATTGTGGTTAGTTCGGGCCTCACTGCCTAGCTCCCGAGAGCATGGGAGGAAAGGTTTATAAAACTGGCACACCGATAACCAATTTGATTTCTATTAATATCGGTCATATTGTAGCCCGATCAGTTATTGTAGCCCGAAAACCACAAAACCACAGTTCTCGAGACGGTAACGATGATTGTATTAACCCTGGCAGGAGGGAGCACGGACAAGAGCACCATCGCCGTGTCTATGGTGCTGGCCAGCGAGCTGGAGCTAGAGGTCGGAGCAACAAGGTCAGAAAACCTCAAAACCCTCCTGCGGCTGCGATACACTCATGGCCCGCTTGACCTGATGTCCAGATCGTCCGCGTAAGAGTGCCACTATGCAAATGCCGAATACAATTTGCGTGATAGAGCTTAATCTGAGACCAACAGTAGGATGACTCTTACAAGAGAAGAGATTCTGGATAGCAGGAGCTAAAACCATATTGTGTGAAGTACATATATAATTGATTGATGCAGTTCCCCTGCTTACACAAAGAGGACACGAGTTCTGAATCATGCGTCTCAAATCATCACAATTTTCACAGCCATCGCCAAACGCCCACACCAGCAAGCAGAAGAACCGCGTTGAGCAAGCATATAAATATGTTGGAAATGCCGAGGCTATTGCATCAAGGATATCGGTAGCCAGTTGCCACTCGGAGAAAAGAATGCAAAAAACAATACATTGTCAAGAACCTGGCTTTCAAGTTGAATGTCCCCCATGTAACACGTAACTAAGAGGAACCTAATTCTATAATCCTCCCCTTAAAAAGAAACCACCTGGAAGAATGGAAGACGGCCTCCGATGATCCATTAATATATGTACAGTTAAACTAAACTTCGCCGCAAGCATTCGTTGTCAAAACCATATACGATATCTAAGACGTGTCCATCCAGTAACAAATGATCCATAGCACTGACTGCATACCGATAGATTGATGGGAAATTTTCCATCTACATTCCACCCCGGCGAGCTTCATGACATACATTCTACAGGTCCACATAAACACAGTATGCTCAGGAATCATAAACAAATTATTAGCTGAAAGATCAGGTAGGATCCAAAGAGAGAATCTTGTGCTTACCTTCGATGGCGATTATCAGCTGCCTTCTGCAACTCGGGTAACAAATGCAATGAAGTCTGAAGCGCATCATCGCCACTCCCGGCAAGCACCACAACTCCAATTGGCACTATCTGACTGTTCGCTTTCCTCCCAAGGTGAGCACTCACGGTGCATGTGCAGTCCACATACTGCGCATTTGAGATCAGGTGGCGGCTGAGGATTCTTGCACTTGTCACATGCTACCTCATCAGACGCCGAGTCAATCTGAGGGAAGGGCATGTTTGAGGACCTGTCTTCTATCATGAAAGACATTTCATCAAAACTAATTCCTTGTTGGTCCAAGCTTCCTGTGTAGTTACCATCGTCTTGCAGACCATTAGACATCCCAAATGTATTATCAAGTTGTGTATCATCAGCTTCAAGTAGTTCAGTGAATGAAAAATAAGTCTGTGGTTCATATTCGTCAGCAGCAACGCTGCCACAGCTGGAATCATTCCATGGGCAATTAGCTGCAAAATCAGAAGGGGCAGCACAGGCATTTCCTTGGGTAAAATCCCACCCCAACAGCTCTGAAGCATCCACACCTTCAGCCTCAGGCAAAGAGAACTCATTCAAGTGACTGAAATTGATGTTTGCATTTCCTTGAGGTTGATTCTGAATATAGTACCCATCCACAGGAATCTCAACTTGATCAAGATATTCACAATTTTTAACTTGTCCCCTTCTTATTGATAGTTTCTGATTAACATCTGGGTTAAAGTTCATCATGTTCATTGATAAATCAGCATCTACCGTTTCTTCTCCAACAGGTTCAACTATGCCATATGAAGCAAGAAGTGGGTCTTGATCTGCTGCAGTAAAAGTCTCCTCACTAGAAAGCATAGTTGACTGTGATGACGTAGCTACAGTTTGTTCACTGAATTCTGGTTCAGGCTTCTTATAATCATCTGAATGAGGACATTTTGGTATGGCACGCCTTCGACATCTGCAACATCGGTATGCAACCAGTTCAACTATTTTTTCTTCCTCAAGTTGCAAGGCTTCACCATGAAACCACTCTGAACAAAGAGGAATATCAACAAGTTAAAATCAGACAAATGGCACATGAAATACATAACTTGAAGCTACAACAATGATAAATGGGCTTACTTTTGCACTTCTCGCAGCGGACATACAGGGAATCTGGGCAATAAGGTTTAGTACAGAGACAACAAGTTGGTTTTATTGATGAACCTATACCATCTTTGCCTTTTAGGATGACATCATTTTCCCTGAAATCACTTTCGCTGTTGTCATTCTTGTTTTTCTTCCACACGAGACCAAAGTAAGTGATCTCTTGAGTCTTTTTGGGTTTTTTCGGTTTTTCTGGCTTGGACTTTTTGGGTTTTGCCTTAGTCTGGGCAATATTCTGAGTTGCCAGGTTCGAAATTGGCCAGACTTCCACCTTTGCAGTTGGCTGTGCTTCTGCCTTTGTAATTGGCTGGGATTCCACCTTCACAATTGGCCAGGTTTCTTTCTTGACCACTGGCTGTGGCTCCACCGTTGCGACTCGCTGGGGTTCAACCTTTGCTGGTTCAGCAGAATGGGAAGAACCAACCTTAAAGATTATTTTGGGAGCTGTCACTGCCTGGTGGCCATTACTCTTCTGTTGAGGCACGATGTAACTTGCATTTGTATTATAATTTGTAAGCACAAGATTGCGCTTCTGAAGGCACAACTTGCATGTTAAAATGGGAGCAGTGTTGCCTCCTTTGCTACCAACAGACCTTAATGTGCACTCTTTATGACAATTACCTGAAACATTGTTTTTTAGTTAGCACTATTGTGAGTTTGTATTGGAAAACTCAGTAAGTCACCAATTATGTTCTTTATTACACTTCAGAAATAGCAAGAAAGAGGGTATGCTAGAATTCCATACCTTGACAAGAGTTGCATCTTATGACATCCCTACATGAGAATACGAGATTAGTCCAAAAATATATGAGAAGTAGAGATAAAGCACTCTCTTGTAAAGAAAAAAAGAACTGAATGAACACAACAATAAGGAGCAGAAGTAAAACCTGAAGGGAATGTCCTTCTTGCATGAGGAGCAAGGATACATATCACCCTTGTGAAGGAGATAATAAAATACATCTCCAATGAATGCCTTTACTCGCCTTTGGTAGAGTTTGGCAAAACAGTTAGAATCTAATATTCCTTGACTAGGCAAGGAGCTAGCCCCAACTTTCTGCTCGAATTCTCGCAGCAAGTACAGTGGGATATGATTCTCAGAAAACCAAAATTTGCCATCCCCATCCTGATTATCTTCTGCTTCCAAAATAATCTTTGTTACACGGACCGGAAGATGCTTCTGGTTGGGAAACTTAAGCGCATATCGTATCTTATTGTCAACTATTTTTTTATCACAAACTACTGCATTTCTGAGAACAGAAAAGTCAGCATCTAAACTTTTTCCATCTGAAGGAATTTGATCTGGAGGGATGAACTCCTTCCATCTTATGTGGGCATCAAGATATCTAACCTGGGAGATATGTATATTAGGAATGTTACTAATTTACTATATAGCTTGATGTAATACTTCTAAACATCATGATAGAAGATGCTAACCTGAAGAGCAAGTTGAGATGAACTCTGGCTTAATCCAACACATGCTCTCCAAGCAAGTTGCCGGGTTCGCCTTGGAAAATTGGAGCCTTCATGGTAAGATAGACCAGCCATTCTTTTTTTCCCACCTAGTGAGCAACATATCATGTCAACTTGTTCTCACGTTGATACAGAGAAAGGGATAATAATAACAGACAAAGATATGCAATACCTTGACGAGCAGCTTTTCTTATGGTCAAAATCGCTAGAGCCCCCCTCTGCAAAATACGCTTTGAAACATTTCCTCCACTCCACCAATTAACTTCTTTCCAGCTGTTGTCATCATCGGTAACAGAAGCTGATTCAGATGCAATCGAACGTTTTCGGCCCCGCCTTCCACCAGTTCCACGCTTTTGGTATGCTGCAGGACGGGATGCTCCAGCAGATGCATTAGGAGATTCCATAGGCCAGTCATCTATTAGCTTCAGCCAACTTGAAGAAAATGCTACGCCACGAATATTACTTTCCAACTGCACAAAAGATGCAAAAAAATAAATACATAATAATTTCTCACCTTTTCTGCCATTTGTTGAAACAACTTTTCTGCAGAGAGATCTCAACTTAATCGTACCACTATTTATTACATGTCCAACTAGATTCTCCAGAAGCAATTAACACATGATATAATGACGCAAAGTATGCTGATGTATTTTCCACATCCCATGTTCTACCTATTATGAATTCTTTCTATCATCCAAAAGTTGATTTGAGGATTTTGCCACTCCCCAATAGTCTAAATAAAAACATATTAACATTGGCAATATCAAATAAATACACTATTAAAACATATTTAATGGTTGATTTAATGAAACTAATTTGATGTTGTAATTGTTAATATATCTTTTCAAAGAATTGGTCAAAGTTAAATAAGTTTGACTTTGAAAAAGTCAAACGACTTACAATATGTAACGGAGGGAGTATATTATAAAATAATTGTACAAGATTGAGAAATATCAAAGAATGGTGAAATGAACATGACTTAAATCTTATAACTCACTTCGAGCAAGAGAGGTATTATATTTCTGGAGTTGGAAGCTTCTTTTAGTTTATCATACCACCGATCTCTCTGCTTCACATCTTGTAGTGAACCAACTAAAAGACCACGCAAACTATCCTCCATATGGGATAAATAAGTAACAATGCTGGGGAAATGGCTTTCAGAACTCTTGATTAAACGCATGGCACTAAGAATTCGAGCAGATCCTTTAGAAGCATTTGCAGTGGCCATGTTAAGAAAACAAGCCTTTTTTGTTCCACCCACTGTACTTTGACAGGCAAGGCACCAACCACATCTATCTCTTGGGACTTCCATAACCTTCTTTTCAGTACTTGGCCAAACAAATTGTATGGCTGCTGAGGAAAATGCTTTCACTTGTAGAGCACAGTCAGCTGCCAGTTTCTTCCTTTGGTTTGTGATCAAATGGGAAGCTGAAGCCTTACCTTCATCAGACTTAAGAACAGCTAGATTGGCAGCAGCAGATGCTGCAACATTGCCATGATTATACAGATTCATGTAAGCCTGAGGTTTAAAAGATGAAAATTTAGCTGGCTTGCCACCACTCATATTTTCAGAAATTAGCTGAACAGGGGGCTTGCTTTGATAAGATGGGCAGATCGAATCTCTCTTTTGAGAAATAGAGCTTCCAATATTTATTCTAGACATGCCATTACCAATTCCTGAACCACACGACAAGTCCGGACGAATCAATCCATGTGCTGGCTGTGCTTGAGTTATGTTAGCCACAGCTGTTACCATGGAACCACCATTTCTGTATGCATTATCTGTATGGTTTTGACGTGGTGGAGTTTGCCAACAAGCTTCATTAGAATTCTCAGTGGCAGCACCTACACTAGTCATCAGGGATTTCTGTTCCACCAAGTGTTCAGCTGAGCACATTTTAAATTGATTAGCCATAAACTCATTACGTGCATTTGTCTGGGAAAGTACTGCCATCTTACTGTCCCCACCATCTTTGAAAGTTGCTTGAACACTTCCATCATTTGTTTTCATTGGAGTAGAACTCAATAGTATATTGGACTGTGGAGTTAGGCTTCCACCAACCTCTTTACCTATTTTTGATCTCTCGTTCTGAAATATGTCAAGTAGATGACTCCAGTACTCTGTTATTCTCCTACATATATCTGTATATGCATCAGAAGAGGCAAGTATTTGGAGGACCTTGACAACATCACAATGATTGTAATATCTTGCACAAAACTCAGCATCAGAAGATGTTCCAATCCTGCATTGTTTGATGGAATTAACATTCAATAAAGCATGCAAGAAAAGCAAATGATTTCATGGGGTAACAGATGAATTACTGTTAAACACTCTCAAATGAATATCATTAGTAACCCATGAAGAAGCCAGCAAGGTGCAAAAGCAAAAGATGTGAAAAAGGGGATGGCAAAACTATATGGAGTATAGGATACTGAAGGACTTCCATATGCATCTTAACTATGGTTATCAAATCAAAGTAATAAGATTCTTCCCTTGTTAATTTAATTCATTCAAATTCTGGTGCTAACATGTTTATCCTTATTCAAAGATGAAAAAAATCCTACTGTCCAAATTAAAATGATTGTTGGCAGTACTTATCAATATCAGACTGATGGTGCATAATGAATTGTTAGTAAATCCCAAGTATTGAAGGATGAGGATGCAAGAGCTTACACCAACAAATAGTTGCAGCATCCTAGGAAGCTCCTACCGCACATATCAATGCCAAACAATTGAGCTCCTCTTGCGCCACGTTCTATTCTTGAAGAAGTTGGTCCAAGCTTGTTAACCACACATTCTGGACAGAACCAAAGTCCCTGGGGCAGGAAAGCTTTGTTTTGACCAATACATCTTGAGTGATATGCCCATGGGCAGCCATCACAACATACCAAAGTCCCATCCATTCCACATATCCGGCAATCATCACTGTTGCCATCCTGGGAAGCATTTGTTAAAGCAGCTTCTGGATTGTTGCCATTTGGGGCAGTTTCCAGATTCTGTAAACCATCGATCTTTTTGCAAGCTAAAGACTTTGAGCCTCTGGTCAAGACTGATCTAGATCCAGCCTCAACGAAAGTACAAGACTCTATCTCATATTCCATTTCTTCACTGTAGCCTTCCCGATCTTCCAGTTCTGTCTTGAGTTCTTCTGAATCAATGACATGATCACAGAGTACTTGCAGGATCCTAAGCTTCAGGGAAACAGGAAGCGTATAGTATTCAATGGCTAGGACACTCTTACCAAACCTCTGACCTCCTAGATCCTTAATGATACCCATTACATAGAGGTATTCTAGCAAGAAAGCTGGCCAGGTCAATGCATCTAGTAATGTCCAGTCTAAATACCTGCAATTAATTTAAGAAAAATGAGAAGATCAGCATTTAAGTAATAAGATACAAACATTTGCAAGAACGATAATTCCAATTAAGGAAGGTTGACAATTACATACTTCAAGCAATTTGAAGCCAGTTTTGATCCTTCAGAGGATTTAGTCTCAAGATGCCGCCTAAGTGCCCTTAGTAGCGAGACATGTACAGCATCCAACAGTGTATTCTGCACGGTGCAATTAATGGAAGAAACAAAATCATCCAGCCCAAATGGACTGAGGAACAGCTGCACACTGAATGATCGCAGGAAGTTGTATACAGAAAAAAGATAACTTATGGCCTCCTCCGGCACAGCAATGTCGCCTGAAGATGGGGGCAACTCCAGGACCTGAACTGGCGGACCATGCTCTACTGGTAGTTCCTTAGTGTAGTTTGACGAATTGCTTGAAGATTCAACATCCTCAGACACATCTGAATCAGACCCACTCTGCTGCGACACAGCAGGCTTAGCAGACATCTCGAATTCGTTGACTTTCTGCCTAGTACTTGGTGGACCTTTCACCTCAATGGCACCCCCGGATGAAACTAGCAAGTCCAGCTTCCTCTTCCGGCAGCTCACCTTCATACCAAGTGCACCATTCTCCTCACCAACCAGTAGCAACTGGAGCTGAGGAAACTCCAATTCCTCACCTTGCCCATCCTCAAACACCACACTGTAGACCCCAGTGCTGCTATCATAGGATGCAACCTTACCAAGAAGAATTCGGCCATGCCCGGCAACACTCCGGCTGATGTACCGGCCCACGAGGCATTCCCCTTCCTCCTCCATCTGACAGCTGTCCGCAGGTGTGGTGAGATGTTGATGCACCGCTCTGCCTTTGCATCCATCTATCATCGCCTCACTCGCCACAGCAGCCACTGTATGCACTTGCTCTGGAATGCCACTGCCACCCACATTCGTCTTCTCTTCGCAGGGCATACACGCTGCCGCATCTTTCTCCTTGTACAGCATACTGCCCCCATTCACCTCCCCGGATGTAGGCCCCGTAACCTGCTCTGCTCCCGCCGTGTCGCCCTCGTCCACTCCCATCGTCATCTCGCTGACCGGATGGGGCGCAGCAGGCTCGTGCTCCGGCGTGATACCTTTGCCCACACCATCCATCCCCGCCTCACTCGCAGAGGGCGGCGCAGCAGGGGGCTCTTCCGCCGCCATGCTGCCCCCTGCGATCTCAGTCTCGCGCTCTTCATTCACCTCATCAGCCGCCAGCGCCGGGGCCGCGGCGGGAGAGGCCTGAAGCATCCGATCAGAAACCTCCAGGGGCTCCACGGAGTCCATAGTATCGGATACGAAAACCCTAGCGAGTGCGCCTACATCAGGAGCGTCGGCATCGCGAATCACCAGCCCCCAAACTCGAGATTCCTACGGAACTCACCTATCGGAAGCGAGCCGCCGCCGACGCAGATGCGGAGTCGGGCACACTAGGGGTTATGAATCTGGAGAGAGAGCCGTGGAGGCGGCCGGTCCCGCGATCTTGCGGGGCAGCCGCGCGAGATCCCCGCGGGACGAGTGGAACCTACTGGTGGTGGGATTCAGCCTCCCGGCAGCGCTCGCGAGTTGCAACCCCTCTGTGCCGCGGCGGCGGCGGCGGCGGCGGGAGGCGAGGAGAAGAGAGATGGGGGCAAGAGGTGGAGATGACACGGGAAGGGGAGACGGGAGAGGAGGCGAAAAAGGAAACAAGAGAACCGCACGAGCTCGCAGCCTCGCACCCGAGCCTGGCTCGCGCCGGCCCGTCCGGCCCGTGCCGCCTCTGCACCCGGAGTTCGGGTTCCGGTCGGTTCCGACCGCTCCGCGCAAACCCGACCCGCGGAACGGACCGGGCGCCTCGTGTCGGCGTGCGCGCCTGGTCTGGCCTGACCTGACCTGACCTGGCTGGACCGGGACAACCACCGTGGAACGACACGCACGCTGCCGGAGCCTGGAGGCGGGAGCAGGGCCAGCAAAATGGAGGGAGAGCTGCGGAGAGGTGGGGCACTTTTCAAATTCAAAACGGCGGACGGAGCCAGCGTGCTCTTGTTGCCTACGTGGAAGGAACTGCAAGAGGTGTGACCGCGGGCATCGTTTCCGCCTCTCCTCTGCCTCTCTCTCAGCTTCGTTGGTGCTACTAGTAGTTTCGAGCAAAGTTCCGAGCTAGTTATCGATAGTGATCGGACAAATTTGATTATCACGGTTATTGGTCTAATATAATGGATATTATAAACGGTTGGCTAATAAAAATATTAAAAACTATGATCTGGTATAATAGTTACTGTAAATTGTCTGACAAAAATATCAAGATTTGGTAGTGGTCATGATGATTGATGAGAGGATCAAAACCCTGACAGGTGGGACGACACACTTATGCATATGTACGGTTACGTACGGATGTGCACTTGTGTTTCTCTAGCTTCGTGTTTGCTCTTTGGAGCCTTGGACTGACTACTTCGTTCACTTGTTGCACGTAAGCTGGCTACACGGTGTTACTGCTACTTCACTAGCATATGTGTTTGAATTGCATGTATCTCCGAAAGATTAAGGGTGCGTTTGGTAGAGATCTAGATTCTCAAAGAAACGTTTCAGATTTAGATTCTATATAGAAACGTTTCTGAAGAGAAATAGAATTACTCGCTGAAACCGTTTGGCTGGTTTTCTGGATTCAGATTCTAAAAAGAGAAGAAAATGACGATATTGACCAAAATGCCCTCTGACATATAATCAAAATACACGTAGATTGTATGATACGAATTGGCCAATACAACCATGTTCAAAATACAACCAAATTATTTGTTCCAAATTGGCCAATACAACCATAATCAAAATACAACCAAATTAGACTATGCTCTAGATTGCATGATGGCTCTCTCAAGTTCATCACAAAATATGTCCATGTTAATGTCATTAGCATCGGATGTTGAGGTAGTAGATGAATTCTGAGAGGGTTGAAATATTGCATATCTTTGAGGTATTGTAGGTATATAATCCGGATCATGATCATACCTTTGGAAATGCTTATCAAGTGCATGATTTTCACAAATGAAGTTATGGAGACACATAGTAGCTGCCACAATCATTTTTTATTTATGCATTAGATAAGTAGGCATCCTAAGAAGAATCCTCCACTTCATCTTCCATACACCAAATGTGCGCTCAATTATATTACAAAAACTTTAGTGTAGATAGTTGAATACCTCTTGTTCACATGTTGGAGCGTTACCCCTTCTAAAATCAGAGACATGGTATCTCTGCCCTTTGTAAGGTGACAAGTAACCCGGTCCATTTAGATAACCAGCATCGACAACATAATATTTTTCTACATACATATATAAGAAATACAAAATCGTAAGTAATATAAAGAATCAAAGAAACGAAAGGAAGAAAGAGAGATTTACCCAATAAAGGATGTGAGAAGGTATCCTTGTCATGTTCTATGGCATGGTACAATATACTTGTATCGTGAATGAAGCCTGGTTGTCCAATAGATGCATACGTAAAACGCATATCAAAGTTAACCACTGCCATAACATTTTGGGTTGGAGTCCCTGATCTGCCAATGTACCTAACATAATCTCGAGGAGATGGTGTAGCTAAGATGTGTGTTCTATCAATGGCTCCAATACAATCCTTGAAATGTGACCACATTCTTGGATCATCACTAATCTTACTATGTATATTAGAGAAGTTATGATCTTGAGGCCTTATGTAGTCCTTGCACATTCTAATTAGACACCACAAGACATCATCAAACTTTCTACTGATTGTTTCTCCTGAATACTTGAAATGATTCTGCACCAAACTATTTGATCTATTTTGACCACAAATGCACAAGAAAATGGCAAGAGATTCCATTGAGCTCTGGGGGGCCTTCTTCGCCTTCCACCTAAGCTGCGCAAGAAAGGCCCAAAGCCAATCCCAGGGAACAGTAAAGCTTCATAGGGTCACCAAGGAATATTTTGGTTGCTTTTGGCAGATTGCTTACTACTAGGCTTCTATTGGTTTGACGAGGGAGTCAAGAGAGTGCAGCAGGAAGCATCAAAGGAGGAAGCTGCTGAAGAACGTTTACTATTCGGATTGATGAAAATCGGATTCATGCCCAGAAGAGGATGCTCTATCTGCTCTCAAAGCAGCCGTTAGCCTAAGGCGATCTAGAGTGAAAAAAACTACTACTTAATATTGAGCTTGCATATTCTTGAGAGTAGTATATAGATTCTTCTTTTCTCTTCTATAAACTGCGGCCTAGCGGTCGGGTGTTTCTCCCCCTAAATACCCCCACTTAACAGTGCCTGCTTCTGTCAGCGATTCATTTCCTGAGAGTTCAGACTGACGGTTAGGTTCTTTATGGAATCTCATCTTCTTTGCTTGAGTGAGGCTGAACAATTGCTCAGAAATTCTCAGCTATATGGGGGACTTTTCTGGTGAGCAAAAAGAATTGATCAAGAAATTGGTAAACTTTCACATGATCGATGGTAAAAGAACGAGAGTTCATGCTATTGTTTATAAAACTTTTCACCACCCCTGTCAATGTATGTTTGATTTGGGAGGCTACCAATTCTGGAATTTCTTCTCGGTGTTTTGCTGACGCCTCGAATCGATGCTTTTGTTGTGACATGCTAAGTTTTCTCCCCTATTGCTAGTAGGTTGATGGGTCACACGCCCGGCACACATGTTTTGGCCTTGCTTGTGTGTCCATAACTCCAAATAGGTGACCTAACGGCCGTCGCCCAGGAAAAACAGATACGAATCTTTGAACGGAAGCCGAGTAAAGGCAGTTCAGCTTCGACCTTTGCTTTGAACTGGGGGTAGCATTATCAAAAACCATTGCTCGTAAAAGGGATCTCTCTCCTAAAAGGCATATCTCGTACGCTAGGGAATGTGCTTCGACCTGGCCTAGCAAGGATGGGCATCTTTCATCAATTGATTCGATTTAATGAGAGGCTCAGAGATGGTATACGTAGAATAGGGAAAGTAAAGACAAACTTCGGTCAATTTACGTTTTCAAATCTACAGCATGTATACTCATAGAAAGAAAAGATCAGATAGAACCGATAGAAAATAAGATGGGTAAGCAATCCTCTGAGCACAATCCAGCAGGTGGTAAGCAATCCTCTGATTCTATTTTTATAGTCGTCCGTCATTCGATCGATAGTGTAAGCCTTTCTGGCATTCGTCAAGTCATTTTCATCGTGGTATTCCCCGTCACTCTTTTCGGCACATCATAGGCCTCACCATCAGATGCCGAATCCGCTTCAACCGGAATCGAAGAAGGACAGATGATTGGAGACCATAATTACTTACCAAAATGTCATGCAATCTAATAAAAAGACTTTCATTCATCCAGAACATTCGGTGACTTTCTTCAGATGTGTTGAGTGTTTCCATAACCCATTCATAACCACTCAGTTGTGAGGTCCTTGGTGCATTCTTATCATGATAGTTCATATAGTACTTTTGCAATAGCAAGACGGTAGAAAACATGATACTCTGCAACTCCTGATGTTGACATATAACTTGCAATCTACGATCATCATCGTCATCAGAGTCAGTTCCACTCCTTTCACTGCCACTAGAGGCCATCTGTAATATAAGGCAATAGAAAACAGAATGCAGAAGTGTGTCATGATCCTGCTAGAATTGAAAATATAGTAACACAAGACAGACAAGTGACATAAGATCAAGTGTACACATGTCTTACGATTACAATGTTAGAATTGAAAGAGCACACTGGTAACATTACAAGTCCATAGAGAACAAACAACACGTACTACAAGTTCATGCGAATAATAAAAACACACAAGTAGCACACATGTTTCACAAAGAAGTTAAGCAGGACCATATTTAACAAAGTATTGCATTGTGAGCCAAGCAAACTGATCTTCTAGATTGTCCATCATCATAAACATCTCTCTCTGCTCTCTTAGTGAACAACTCAGTTGCAATAAAGTGATGTTTAGTACAAGGGATAGCACCGCACTCCTTCACAATAGCCATTACATCCTTGATGGAGCATCCTGAATTGTTCCCCTTTCTTACCATTGCCTCAATAAATGCCGTGGACCTCTCATTTAAGGATATAATTTTGCTAATTTGATCTTATATCTACATTGCTCCACTTGTCTTTAGTCGCTTCCCTTTCTCTTTATCACCACTACGAACATATTTGGTTGGTGGTGGTACTTCTTCAGGCTCACTATCATTATTTGAGTCAGCCTCTCCCTCAACACCACCTGCACCAACTAGTGAGCTTTGTAGTGCGACACCTGATGACGCGCAAAAATGTTCATCACCTGTGTTTCTAAGGTCCTCAAACATAACCATCAATTCAGCCTCATTCTGTAGACCTTTCTCTTTGAACTTGCCACATACAGGAATTTTCTGTGAAAATGCATCCATGTATAAGAATTTTGTAGTTTGTCAAAGTAGAAAGCGAAAGACATATTCAAGTGTCGTTCTTACCTTTTTAGTGAGCTTCCACCATGATTCAGGCATGTCAATAGTCCCCTTTGTCATGTCCCAACCTATACATGTTTCTTTATTCAATGCTTTCTAACAGGTATAACCAGCCTTCAATTTGGCCCATTTGTTCTTAAATTGTGTCCTGACATAATTTAAACCTGTTTGCTCATGAAACTTCTTAATCACATTTTGATATCCTATAGTGTTCATATGTGTATTTGAACGATTTCCACACTTCACTTGCTCGGCAAATAGTTTGCAAACAATTCTAGTGTGCTCCTCATTCCAATCTGCCTGATTTGCCATCTACACATTTCACAAATAGAACACAAATATTTTATTTTTGCTCACTCCATAGAGCAGAGGAAGATGTGCTGCTACCGATGTGAAAATAAGCAGCTAGCTAAAAATAAACTCTTGGCTACATGATATACCAGCTCACTGAAAATTATTTCCTACATGATCTAAAAAATTTCAACAGGAGTGGGAAATACAGTACCAAAATTTCTAGCATCTAGCACTACACATAGAAATACATGGCTACATGAATGGAGCACCAATGCACGAGTGGGATCGAAATACCAGTGGGTTCTAGAGGAGGAGGCGCACCGACGGTGCCCCGGCGCAGAGGAGATGGCGTGACGGCATAGATCTGGTGTGGAGCTCTCTCCCGGTGTGGATCCGGCGTTGAGCGAACTCCCTGCGTGGATCCGATGAGTTTCTGGCGTGGAGAAGATGACGCACTAGCGGCGTGCCGATGAGGAAGAGGAGGTATGGTGGTTTGGGATCTGGAGTCCTGCGGCGGGTTCCTGGGCATGGAGTGCTGCGGCGCTGCTGTTAGGTGTGAATGCGGCAAGCCTAGTGCCCTGGCGTGAATGCTGCTGCAGTACTGCTTGCTTCCTGGGCGTTGAGCGAACAAAACAATGGCAGCCTTGTAATTTCGCTGCTTTGTGCTGGTGCGGGGGGAAAAGAATCAATAGAAACCTGTTTTTGCCGTTTCACGTTTTTACGTAGGAACGCTAAAACGTTTCTAGCATAATCACCTCGTGAAACTGGTCGTTTGGCAGCGATTCTGTCGTTTCTCCACAGAAACGGAATCAGAATTCGTTGCCAAACGGCCCCTAAGATGAGCAATTGTCTATATCTCCCGGCCTAAAACAATTTAGTGTTTGGGTGTTTGCACATGAAATGGAATGCACTCACCAAGGTTGTAACGATACGTGCAAGCACGTTTTTTACAGAACGTGAGTGACGGAAGGCATATAGGGGCTATTTAGTTCCCAGCCATACTTTGCCAAACCTAAGGTTAGGTAAGTTTGACTAAATTAGTAGGTGTTTGGTTGCTACCATAAACTATGGCAAGATTATCTTTGGACTCACATGTCAATGACTTTAAAAAGTATGGCAAGATTTTTTTAGGCTTGCTAAGATATGGCAAAGAATTTAATAACCTTAACTTAGACAAGTATGGTAACTTTTGTTAGCAAATGGTGACTAGCAACCAAACAACCTCATAAGACCAGCAAATTTTACAATTTAGTCATTTTTTAAAACTTATTTCATAAATAGACCTCTAGAAAAACTTATTCTAAGAGTAGATCCAAAACTCAGTGCCAGAGTCGTTGGCATCAAGCATTAACATCTTAGCGTCAGTGTTGTTGGCGCTAACCTTCCTGCCGCGCTAGCTGGTGAAGCTGATGTGGCAAGCGAGCTCAGCGCCAAAGCTGCTGACGCTGAGGTCCATCTTGTTGATTGTTTTAGTATAGCTTGGATTACATCTCATTCCAAACATCGTTGTAGCATCCCTACTACCCCTGCTAAGGACTCAATTTTTCAGTGCGCAACGAAGGTGAGCTGAGAATAAAAGGTGGAAAAAACTCCATTGCAAGGATCGATCCTAGGTCATTAGTAGCATGTGGAAGTACTCACCACTACACTACACAGACTTCTTCGTTCAAAATGACTTGAGCTAAAGAAATAAACCTAATGGACCTCAGCGCTAGCAGTATTGACGTTGAGCTCACTTCCACGTCAGCTCCACTTTAGCGCGGCATGGAGGTTAGCACCAGTGACCTTAGCGCTAAGATATTAATACTTAGCGCCAATGGCTCTAGAGTTGTGTTGGGTTATGGGGAGGTTATGCTAGCGCTTAATTTCAAAATTTTACTCCATTAGCCCAGGAACCATGCGTGTAATGGGATCATGGATCGTTACCTTCTAACGCAAGACGCGCTAGTGCAGCGGAAGAAGATGTTGGGGAAGCACGTCCTTGCTCAACTCCGTCCATTCGTCGGTGATCCGGCGATGGAGATTACGTGATCCGACGATCTCCGCTCGAAGAAGACGAGCACCGATGCAGCAACGGTGCCTCTACGGTATCCACATGTACAGGGACGGGATCACCTCGCGCCGGCGTGCTAGCAGTACTCATGAGATCCGGAGAGAGATCGATCACACCTCTTGCAATCGAGAAAAGAAGAGAGGTGGCGGCTAGGGTTCTCAACCAGGAGCAACAGCAGCAACAACCAGCAGCCTTTTCGTGCTTGCCCCACCTCTCTTTATATAGTGCTCCATCGTGGGCCTTTAATCTGTATTAAAGCCCAACAGATCTAATCTGTTCGCTTGGTCTAGAACTTCCGGCTATAGCCGAAACTTTCGGATCCCGGAAGTTTCGGCTACAGCCGGAACTTCCAAAAATGACATTCTGTATCGAATTAATTCTCGATCCGGAACTTTCGGCTACAGCCGGAACTTCCGTTTCGTCCAGAAAATCAAATACTGGGGCTGGCCCGAAACTTCTGGTCCTACTAGAGCTTTTGGAAGATCCAGAACCCGGAACTTCCGGTTCCCCCAGAATTTTCTTGGGCACAATTCCATCAATCTCCCACTTGCACAAGAACCAATTCTTTACAAGATTTAAATTCCATCCCTTTAAGTATGCGACCCGATAGGTTCATACGCAAACGGTCGCTACCCGAAAACCATTTCCGGATCGTCGATCAATAGCGATACCTAGCATCACATATTGACCCCCGAATGCATACAAAGTCAAAATCATACTTTTTGAACCTTGATATACTCACGCACCAATCCCTTTAGCACACGACATCAGTCAAGCTCAAGGCAAGATTCGTGCCACCCTTATTGATAGCTCGACACTTCACTCGATCAAGTAGTGGATTCAATCATGATCAACTCTTTGATCATAGTGGCATGGCCATGCACTTTCCAATCCGACTATCTCAAGGGGCCCAGAACCGTCTCTCCCGTTATGTAGGAGAGGTAAATTCCATCTTGACCGCTCACATCCCACGACATGTTTCGTGACACACCCGAAAGCAACCTTTATAACTACCCTGTTACGGAATAGCGTTTGGAAGCCTCTAAGTGTGCTATTACACATTCTCAAATCAATGACGATCTCAGGTCTAAGGATTCTGTAGGTACACCATTTGAGATGACAACTGATGGCACATATAAAATAACAATCTCAGCAGTATCTCAAGGTGGGTCTATCCAACTCCATGTTCACCAACATGAGTCCACATCACTGATTTGATATCTCCATATCTATGATCTGTGAAACATGATCATCAATCAGATAGATGTGCTAATCTATGAATCATCACTATCCTACATGACGATATGAGATCAGGGATCATTTAGAATAACATCGTAACACAAAGAGTCTCACAAACAAGTTATCAACTTGCTGATCTATGTAAAAGATATTTATTCAAGGAACAAAATAACCAATTATTCAAATATACATCAGTATAGACAAAAACAACTTCTTCTAACATACACTCGACTCACTCACGTAAGTATCTAATACCCATAGAGCTCAAGTGCGCCTCATGCCTGGGCTTTGAGAGGGGCTT
Organism: Zizania latifolia; assembly: GCA_000418225.1. Classification (NCBI taxonomy): domain Eukaryota; kingdom Viridiplantae; phylum Streptophyta; class Magnoliopsida; order Poales; family Poaceae; genus Zizania; species Zizania latifolia. The sequence continues at coordinate 303,030 of KE372965.1, read as the reverse complement.
CGTCAACGGATCAGCTATGTTCAAATTCGTGTGCACCTTGCATATCTTTGTCGGGGATATGATCTCGAGCTACCTCCCGAGTGGTTTTAACCCGACCAGTCAAATGGTCAATATCCTCCAGGAGGCTAGTGGTCGGAGATCTGAGGGATTCCTGAGTCCAGCACTCAAGAAATCCCTCCCGATCATCGGCACTCGGACGGTCGCCAGGCTATTATTTATTTCCATAATACGACAGTTATCAGCACTGTAATCTGGGAAGTTATTGCCCACGAACCGACCGTTTATCCTTTTAATTGCTCATTAACAGGGCACTTAATCACCATTTATAACCCCCGATCTCTCTCATATAAAGGGATCGGAGGAAGCCTGAAAGGGCAAGTTTTTGAGACAGAAGTTTTTACACGCTTAAGGCTATTTCACACCTGAAAGCTCATACTCCGCACATATAGGACTAGGGTTATTATCCTCTGGGAGGCCCGAACCTATCTAAAAGATACTGTCTCCGTCTCTTTGTGTGAGATAACCATCAAGTTTCGTCCACACCTTTCCCATTAGCCTAATCAAATCCATACTACGGGTAACCCCGTGTGCATTGTCGCTTCGTACGCAACGATAGTTGGTGCGCATCGACCAAGTGGTTGATTCCATTATCGGCAGTTCTCGCCTATGCTCCCTGGATTGCTACTCAGGTTATCATCAGATCAGCCTGAAGGAAGAAGATCAAGAGAAGACATCATTCATCACCCCATTCGGCGTATATTGCTACACATCAATGCCTTTTGGGCTGAAGAACGCGGGGGCTACATACCAACGTGCTATTCAGCGTTGCCTGGCTGATCAGATCGACCGTAAAATTGAAGCTTATATGGATGATGTCGTCATCAAATCCAGAAGGCCAGAAGATCTCATTATCGACCTCCAAGAGACAGTAGACAACCTCCGCAAGTTCTGATGGCGGCTCAACCCTGAAAAATGTGTGTTCAGGGTGCCGACTGGAAAGCTGCTCGGGTTCATCGTCAGCAATAGGGGAATTGAAGCAAATCCAGAGAACATTTCTGCAATATTGAACATGGCCAAGCCCAACAGCGTTAAGCATATTCAGCGTCTTACAGGCTGCATGACCTCACTAGGTCGGTTCATTTCCCGACTGGGTGAGCGTGGGATGCCTTTCTTCAAGTTGCTAAAAAACAAGGCGATTTTACGTGGACACCAGAGGCCGATCAGGCATTCGCCGACCTCAAGAAGTTTTTATCTTCTCCGCCGACCCTGGTTGCTCCGACCTCTGGTGAAATACTCCTCCTCTACATCACCGCCACGACCCACATGGTCAGCACCGCCATGGTTGTGGAGCGCTTGGAGGAAGGACACGCCTATCCGATTCAAAGGCTAGTATATTTCATATTCGAGGTGCTTGGACCTTCCAAAGTCCGGTATCCTCAGGTTCAGAAGCTCCTATACGCCGTCCTTATCACTGTCTGGAAGCTCAAGCATTATTTCTAGGCCCATTCGGTGGAGGTTATCACAGAATTTCCACTCGACGATATTCTCCGGAATAAGGATGCGACTGGTCGGATCGTGAAGTGGGCCATCGAGCTTGGTGAGCACACCCTTGATTTCAAGCCCCGCATCGCCATCAAGTCTCAATCCCTCACCGACTTCGTTGCTGAGTGGACTGAAATACAACTCCCACCAGTCGCTGAATTTCAAGAGCATTGGATCATGTACTTCGACGGCTCGCTCAGCATTGATGGAGCAGGAGCAGGGATTCTTCTCATATCTCCTCAAGGTGAAAAATTAAAATATGTTCTTCAACTATTATTTATGATGTCTAATAATGTAGCCGAGTACGAGGCACTCCTCAATGGTTTGCGCATCGTCATTTCCCTTGGGATTCAAAGATTAATAGTATACGGAGATTCCAAACTGGTTATGAGCCAAGTCAACAAGGATTGTTCTTGCGCCAGCGAAAAGATGGATGTTTACTGCCAGGAAATCCACAAGTTAGAAGGAAAGTTTAGTGGCCTCGAGTTCCATCATGTCCCTTGGGATGAGAACTCGGCTGCTGACTTCTTAGCTAAGCTCGGCTCGTGAAGAGCCCCTATGACGAGTGGTGTTTTCCTCTAAGAACTCTCGAAGCCATCAATTAAAGTTGATGAAATTCAACCTTCAGAGGCTGATCGAGCTCCATCCGTCCTGGTCATTACTGATATTGAAGAAGATTGACGACAACCATTCATTGATTTCATCCTCGCTGCCAAGGCTCCCGAAGATAAAGATGCAACCATTCGCCTTTCCAGAAGAAGCAAGCAGTATGTCGTGGTGGGATCTGAGTTATATAAAAGAGCAGCTTCAACCCGAGTACTAATGAAGTGTATTAGCAAAAAGGAAGGTTCAAAAATCTTCAAAGAGATACACTCAGGCATTTGTGGGAATCATGCTGGCGCTCGGACGTTGGTCGGCAAGGCCTTCAGGTCAGGTTTTTACTAGCCGATTGCTAATGAAGATGCCAAGCTACTAGTTCGTAGCTACCAAGGCTGTCAATTCTTTGCCAAACAGCATCATCTCCCTGCCCAAGCTCTCCAAACCATCCCGGCTTCATGGCCATTTCATGTTAGGAGCTTGATATGGTAGGACCTTTTTCAAAGGCACCCTAGGGTTATGACCGCCTATTTGTTGCTATTGACAAATTCACCAAGTGGATTGAAGTGATGCTCTTAAGGATAAGCACCGCCAAAAAAGCCGTAGAATTCATTCAAGGCATAATATACCGATATGATGTCCCTCATCAGATTATCACAGATCTTGGGACTCAATTTACCGGCAATGATTTTTGGGAATTCTGCGAAGACTAGTGTATTGAAGTCAAATATGCTTCTGTTGCACATCCAAGAGCAAATGAACAGGTCGAGCGGGCTAATGGCATGATACTTCAAGGACTGAAAGCTAGAATTTTTGATCCCCTTAACAAATATGGCAGTCGATGGATGAAAGAATTGCCTACTATTCTTTGGGGTCTTCGGACTCAGCCAAGCCGAGCTACTGGTCGGACTCCTTTCTTCCTCGTATATGGATCGGAGGCCATTTTACCAGTGGACATGTTGTACGAGTCCCCCAAGATTTAGCACTATGAAGAAGGCGCAGTCGAGCGGACAAGAGAAGAAGATATTGACAGTCTTGAAGAAGCTCGTTTAAATGCAGCCATACAATTTGACCGGTACCAGCAAGGCTTGCGAAGGTACCATGACCGTAATGTACATGGTTGGTCTTTTCAAGTTGGAGACTTAGTCATTCGCCGAGTACAATCAGCGGTCGACGCCCACAAGCTATCAGCTCCATGGGAGGGACCTTACATCATCTCTAAAGTTACCCGACCAGGTTCGTTCCGCTTGATGCGTGAAGATGGTTAGAAGATTACAAATTCTTGGAATATTGAGCATCTACGACGCTTTTATCCTTGAATAAACTAAGTCCCTGTTTTGGATAAGTAAAGATGTTTAGCTTTTTATTCCGATTACCTTCTTTTATGTCTTTTCGCCCGACTCCTGAGTTTTTGTAGTTTTATCTTAACTTTGTATTCATGATCCGCTCTGGCTGAGTTAAGCTACACTTCTGATTACTCAAGGGCTCGGCTTGTTGTTCTATGATTTATCCGATTGCTTTTGAGTGATATTTTTTTACTATATCTAACGCCAATGATTCCAAACAGCGTGCATGCGCTCAAGTTTCCCTACGCTACGGACCTAAGCTAAATCAAACAGTCAAAAATACACCCCAAGTAGTCGGGCATAGAACACGTTTAATAAAAAGCAGCATTGTTTCATTACATTAAAAAGTATATGTACAATTGCATGTTTTCTACCCTACCATTTACTCGGTAGGATCAGTTGGATACATTTCTAGATCAGTGACAAGGACGCTCGTCGTCCCCTCTACCTCCGCATAGATGCGCTCCACGTCGGACTCCTCGACGGTTGCCGGCCACCCTGCTTGGATGTGGTCCATACGAGCAGTTGGATACAACGCTCGGATGATCCCGAGCGTGTGGGTGACCGCCGTCTAGACGAAGTCCCGGGTTTGCTCCCGCAGATGTGTCACCGACCCTCGGAGCCGCTCCCTGAAGCACTCCACCGACCACGAAGTGTTGACGGGCTCGCCCTCAATCATCTTGAGGAGAGTCTCCGCACCGGCTTGGTACTCCTCTCGCTGTGCTTGAGTATAACTCAGACGCAGCTCGAGATCGGTGAATTGAGCGCCCACTCGCCGATGAAGCTCTGCAAATATAGCATCATATCAGAAAAAGTTTTATCAACAAACAACACTAAAAGAGTCCAGGATGGTGATTCGTACTTTTGTACTCACCCGACCACTTGGTAGCGGCCGCTTCAAACGCCTTGAGCTTTTTCTCAAGCTCGGTGACCCTGATCTCTGCCTCCGTTGCCCTGGTCTCTGCCTCTGTCGCCTTGGCCTCTGTCTGCGTTGCTCTGGCAAGGGCTTCATCCCTCTCAGCCAAAGCCGCTTCGGCTGAAGTGGCCGATCGGTCTGCCCAGCCAGCAGCCATCTCCATCCGCTCCTCAGCTGCCAACCATTCTGTTTTATCAGCACTGGTTAGAACAGTAATGACAAACAGAAAAGACAGTAATGGGTAACCAAGCATTTACCATTGGAGCGGATCTCCAGCTGACCTCGGAGGATTTCGTTGTCCTCCTCCGACCTCTTCAGATCAGCAGTGTGAAATAATTTCACACTGCTTCATATGATCATTAAACTCATGGCTCAAATATTCACCTCCACGATCCGATCGTAGAAATTTAATTGTCTTACTTGTATGATTTTGTACCTCATTCTAGAACTCCTTGAACTTTTCAATGGATTCTGACTTATGCCTCATTAAGTAGATGTAACCATATCTACTAAAGTCATCGATAAAAGTAATAAAGTACTGAAATCCACCTCTGGCTATTGAACTCATTAGTCCACATACATCAGTATGTATAATGGCCAACAGTTCATTTGCCCTCTCACTTTGACCAGTGAAAGGTGCCTTAGTCATCTTACTAAGTAAACAAGACTCACATGTGTCAAACGATTTAAAATCAAATGACTCCAAAAGCCCATCTCTATGGAGCTTCTGCATGCGCTTCTCATTTATATGACCCAAACGACAATGCTAGACATAGGTAAGATTCAAATCATTGAGTCGAGGTTTCTTTGTATTAATGTTATAAACATGTGTATCCTCAAGATTCAGAATATATAAGCCATTCAACAATGGATAAACACCATAGAACATACCATTCCAAATATCGAACAACACTTGTTCTTTATTACGAATTCAAAACCGTCTTTCTCTAAACATGACAAAGAGATAATGTTTCTGCCCAAGGCGGGAATAAAATAACAATTATTTAACTCCAAAACTAATCCTGAGGGTAGCAACAAAGAATAGACGCCGACGGCCAACGCAACAACTTTTGCACATTTGCCGACGCGAACATCCAATTCGCCTCTTGCATACTTCCTAGTCCTTTTCAGCCCGTGCAACGATTTGCAAGTGTGAATCATTGATCCGGTATCAAATACCCATAAATCACTTGGACTAGTAGCAAGATAAATTTCAATAACATTTATACCTGAAGCGGAAGTCACACTTCCCTTCTTTTTCTTTTGTTCTTCCAAGTACAACTTGTAATTCCTCCGCTAATGGCCAGGCTTATGGCAGTGGTGGCAAGTGTCAGAGCTAGCAGGGCCTGACTTAGACTTTCCAGCCGAATTAGACTTAGAGCTCGAGATTGCATCTGGAGCTTTAGCCTTTTCCTTATGCTTTCTCTTCTTACTCTCCTTTTGAACCACCATCACATGACTAGGATTTTTCTTAAGGCTTTCCTCGGCTGTCTTGAGCATCCCATGCAATTCAGCCAATATTTTCTTCATGCCATTCATATGAAAATTCATGATAAATGGTTCGAAGCTCGCAGGGAGCGACTCAAGAATCACATCTGTGGCCAAATCATTATCAAGTTTAGAGCCAAGCTTCTCTAAGTTCTCAACGTAACCAATCATCTTGATCACATGAGAACTCACTGGACTGCCTTCCGCCAACCTGCACGCAAACAAGGACTTTGAGACATTATACCTCTCAGTCCGTGCTTGGTTTTCAAACATGCCCTTCAGCCCCACGATCATATCGTAGGCGTCCCTATCCTCATATTGCTTCTAAAGCTCAGAGGACATGCAGGCAAGCATGAGACAGCTGACATCAACTGAATCACTGGCGTGCTTCTCATAAGCCCACCTTTCAGCAATTGGTGTATCATCCGTTGGTTCATCATGATGGGGTTCCTCTAGAACATAATCCTTTTTCTCCTGTTTGAGAACGATTCTCAAATTCCTATACCAGTCTATAAAATTTGTTCCAGACAATTTCTCTCTTTCAAGGATGGATTTCAAATTAAAAACGGAAGTGTTCTTTACAGTAGGTGCCATGATCTACAACAACAATGCAAGGTTTATTACTATGCTATGCTAATCTTCTATCAAATAAAAGATATGCCACAATATGTAAAATGATCGTTTTCCCTCAAACGACACATTGTGGGACAAGATCCATATTCATCTAACTCCTAGTGAGCTTTGGCATCACTGCTAGAAGATTAGTAATATAGGTAAGCAACACTTTGCTAATCACATCTCTATGTGACTCTTGTTTGTTGGGGTAGCATCCAATGCCCGACTCCCAACTCCATGCCCCAAAGCCCAAAACCGTTTTGATAGCTTTGTTAAGCAAACCAATACTATGCATGTGGTTGTCCGATACTCACCCTAACTAGTCAAGATAAAAGATGGCACCCTGCTTTGACAGACCCACCATCGATGATCGAGAACCTTAGTAGGTGCAGCTATTGGAAAGAGCATCAATACTTAATTTTTTGAGGGAAACTATTCTAGCATAGTAACGATGCCTACCACACACAGAACATGAAAGAATAGTATGACATGAACATAAGTAAATATCACAGACAATCGTATTAACTGTGACATAGTATGGCCCTCTCGCATGGTGATCTCTATCTCTATGGTTCCTGTTCGTCAGGTCATCACGCTTCAAGCCTCCATGAACTTGTATCAGTCTATTACACCTAATAGCACTATACTAATTACATGAGCAGAAGCATGACATGTCGACGCGTATGTCGTACAACATTTGAACATCCTTGGGCTGCAATCAACCATGACACGCAGGCCATGTTATTACAAGCGAGTATCATATACTTTACAAGGCCATACCAGTCACAACATTCCCTGTAAAAACGAGTTAGGCGGAATCTAGACGTGACTGAACTGGACCCGGAACTTCCGGCCAGTAGGCCCAGAACTTCCGGTCGAAGGGCCCGAAACTTCCAACTCAGGGCCGGAACTTTCGAAATCAACCTTCTGACTCGGATTTAAATTAGCCCGGAACTTCCGGCTCATACCTGGAACTTCCGAAAATAACCTTCTGTACGGAATTTATTTCTGTCCGGAACTTCCGGTCCAACTGGAACTTCCGAAAATAACATTCTGTATCGAAAATTATTTCGGCCCGAAACTTTTGGCCCAACCGGAACTTCCGGAAATCTGACGACATAAACAATAGATCCAATCTATTTCTATCACATATCACCATATGTGATCGATCCAGATCGAACACTACGCATGTAGGTTCTGATACCACTGTTGGGTTATGGGGAGGCTACACTAGCGCTTAATTTCAAAAATTTACCCCGTTAGCCCAGGAACCATGCATGTAATGGGATCATGGATCATTACCTTCTAACGCAAGACGCGCTAGTACAGCGGAAGAAGATGTTGGGGAAGCACGTCCTTGCTTAACTCCGTCCATTCGTCGGTGATCCGGTGATGGAGATTACGCGATCCGACGATCTCCACTCGAAGAAGACGAGCACCGATGCAGCAACGGTGCCTCTACGGTATCCACATGTATAGGGATGGGATCACCTCGTGCCGGCGTGCTAGCACCACTCGTGAGATCTGGAGAGAGATCGATCACAATCCTTGCAATCAAGAAAAGAAGAGAGGTGACGGCTAGGGTTCTCAACCAGGAGCAACAGCAGCATCAACCAGCAGCCTTTTCGTGCTTGCCCCACCTCTCTTTATATAGTGTCCCATCGTGGGCCTTTAATCTGTATTAAAGCCCAACCGATCTAATCTGTTCGCCTGGTCCGGAACTTCCGACTACAGCCGGAACTTCCAAAAATGACCTTTTGTATCGAATTAATTATCGATCCGGAACTTCCGGCTACAGCCGGAACTTTCGGTTCGTCCAAAAAATCAAATACTGGAGCTGGCCCGGAACTTCTGGTCCTACCAGAACTTCTGGATGCTCCAGAACCCGAAACTTCCGGCTACAGCCGCAACTTCTGGTTTCCCCAGAATTTTCTTGGGCACAATTCCATCACGTTGAGCTTCGGATCTACCCTTGGAATACGTTTTTATATGAGTCTATTTATGAAATAAGTTTTTAAAAATGACTAAATTGTAAAATTTGCTGCCCATAAGACCTTGTTTAGAGGAGATTATAGTAGCAATAGAATATGTACTTCTCTCAAACGGTTTAAATTATTGTCTCATATTATAAACTTAATAGATACGAAATTTAAAAATGAATTAGTCTCCAAAATATGAAGAATCTCAATTTTCCTAGATTCTTATCAGGTAATACTCACTACTTTTTAATCTTAGGCTACCTAAAACATAGTCTAACTTATAGCAACAATAGGGACATAATAAGGAGTTGTTTAGTTCAATACCTCAACTTGCCACACTTCAACTTAGGCATACATATTGCATGCTATTTAATTGATTGGCTAGCCACACTTTTTATCCACATGGTTACACATGTCATAAAATTAATCTCTTTTCTAAGGTTGTCTTAAGGTGTGGCTAACAAAATGCAAGGCACACTTCTTGTTGCAAGCCACAACTTGTCTAAGGTGTGGTTTGG
>KE372965.1:254201-268323 GCA_000418225.1 Zizania latifolia | reverse complement strand
CCGTCGCGAGATCGTCTCCCCCCTCCTCTCTTCCTCTCCCACCCCGCAGCCGCAGGTGTTTGATCTCCTGATCCGCACCTACACCCAGTCCCGCAAGCCCCGCGAGGCCTTCGAGGCCTTCCTCCTCATCCTCGACCACCGCGTTCCCATCCCCGCTGCCGCCTCCAACGCCCTGCTCGCTGCCCTCTCCCGCGCCGGATGGCCCCATCTAGCTGCGGACGCCTACCGCCTCGTCCTCTCCTCAAACTCTGAGGTAAACACCTACACTCTTAACATAATGGTCCACAACTACTGTAAAACCCTAGAGTTCGATAAGGTTGACACTGTCATCTCCGAGATGGAGAAGAGATATGTGTTTCCAGATGTTGTTACACATAATGTGATGATTGATGCTAGATTTCGTACTGGGGATGTGGAGGCAGCGATGGCGTTGGTTGACTATATGGTTAATAAAGGGCTAAAGCCTGGGATTGTGACGTATAATTCGGTGTTGAAGGGGTTTTGCAGGAACGGAATGTGGGATAAAGCACGGTATGTGTTCAGGGCAATGGACAGGTTTGGGGTTGTGCCGGATGTTCGGAGTTTTAATATTTTGATTGGGGGATTTTGTAGAGTTGGGGCGGTTGAGGAGGCGATGAAGTTTTACAAGGAGATGCGACAACGTGGGGTTACACCAGATGTGGTGAGCTTTAGTTGCTTAATTGGGTTGTTTGCAAGGAGGGGGGAGATGGATCATGCAGCAGCATACTTAAAGGAGATGAGGTGCTTTGGATTGGTACCTGATGGTGTGATTTATACAATGATAATAGGCGGGTTTTGTAGGGCTGGGTTAATGCCAGATGCTCTCAGAGCTAGGGATGAGATGGTTGGCTGTGGATTTTTGCCGGATGTGGTAACTTACAATATTTTGTTGAATGGGCTTTGTAAAGAGCGCAGGTTGTTAGATGCAGATGAGCTTTTGAATGAGATGAGGGAAAGAGGGGTTTTGCCGGATTTATGCACCTTCACAACTTTGATTCATGGGTATTGCAGAGAGGGTAAAGTAGAAAAGGCATTGCAACTGTTTGAAACAATGTTGCACCAGCGTTTGAGGCCAGACATAGTTACATATAATACTTTGATTGACGGAATGTGCAGACAAGGTGATCTGACCAAAGCTAATGATCTGTGGGATGATATGCATTCTCATGAAATCTTCCCCAATCATGTTACATGCAGTATCCTGATAGACAGTCACTGTGAAAAGGGACAAGTGGAAGATGCGTTTGGTTTTTTTGATGAAATGATAAATAAGGGCATTGTGCCAAACATCCTGACATATAATTCAATAGTTAAGGGCTTTTGCCAGTCAGGAAATGCATCAAAGGGACAGCAGTTCTTGCAAAGAATGAGGCGTGACAAGGTGTTGCCTGACTTAATTACTTACAACACTCTAATCCATGGTTTTATTAAAGAAGAAAAGATACACGATGCTTTTAAGTTGCTTAATGTCATGCAGAAGGAAAAGCTTCAACCAGATATTGTCACATATAATATGCTCATAAATGGGTTTTCTGTACAAGGTAATATGCAAGAAGCTGATTGGGTTTTCAAGAAAATGTGTGCTAGAGGAATTGAATCGGATAAATATACATACATGTCTATGATAAATGGTCATATCACAGCTGGCAATTCAAAGGAGGCGTTTGAGCTTCATGATGAGATGCTTCAAAGAGGGTCTGCCCCTGATGATAAATTCTGAGAGTCCTCATTTTCTTCATTGTTGGATTCCGTAATGTCATTGGTTAAATCAAGAAAGAGAAGTGCAGGCACTGTGCAGTTTGCCAGTATTCAGAATTCTGCCTCAACAAATACTTGTAGATTTGAAGGTGAGGAAATTTTACTATTCCATAGTCGGCTCTATAACATATTCTAGCCTGTGCATGCCATGCTTCTACCTATTGACCTAGTGGAGTCAACCATGATAAATGATGCCTAGTTTACTAGTTTAAATATGACTTGGTAAGATGTAATTTTACCCACTTTCTAACCAGCAAGAAGTTGAACATATATTGAAGTATTAAGTATATGTTCCCCTGATAAGAATGGTGCTCGAGTGTTTTTCCTTATTATTTTTGCTATTACGCATTTTACCCCTCTACAGTTTATTTTGAGATTCGGTAGCGTCACACTGAATGTTGTAATTTCTGTAGGCTCTGGTTAATTTTGTGGAATTTCAGTTGAGGTCTGATCATTGTTTTCTTTGTTAGTGCAGGATAATCAGGATATAAAAAGTACATTGGAAGAGGAAGCTAGGAAGTGTCAGTGGCTTGTGCTATGGCTTGATTGTGATAGAGAGGGTGAGAATATCACGTATGAAGTGATTGAGGTTTGCACAGCAGCCAACAGCCACCTTGACATTTGAAGAGCCTGCTTCTCAGCTTTGATTGACAGGTACTGGTTGCTACAATGCTACTGATTGATTTCTTTCCTTGATTGCAAAGATGGTGTATCCATCTCCTGGAGAAATGAGCATGTTGTACCCCATTCACTTCACATTTGGCCCAAACTTGGTGGTGCTTTGACTTTTTGAGTTAGTTTCATGGAAATGAACTATGATGTGCCTGTGGGCTGGCTCAACCTGACACATTGTCATCCTGAATATCCTATTAATGTCTTAAAATATTGAAACTCTAGGGAAATACATGAAGCTGTGCAACACCTTGGCAGACCCAACAAGCTCTTTGCTGATGCTGTGGATGCAAGACAAGACAGGTAATTTCAATTATTGTTCTGACTTTTGTAGATGTTGCATGCTTTTGCGTGATGTCTACTAAAACAAAGTAATGCAGAAACTCTAGGAAACTGAGGTCCATGAATAGCTTCTACCAATGTTTTGACTAACATTATAGTTTATTACTGGTTTTGGGATAAAATGGTATGCCAGTATTTTTTCCTTCTTATATTCTTCTTCTCAAATGATTAAGCATTTGATTGAGCATTCTTACTGGCTTGAAAATCTCAGATAAATATTAAGCATTTGATTGAGCATTCTTACTGCTTGAAAATCTCAGATAAATATTAAGAATTTTGTGCAGGAAATTGATCTACGCATCGGTGCCTCCTTCACGAGGTTCCAGACAATGCTGCTAAAAGATGCATTTGTTCTTGATGTCGTTGGGGATGATAGGAGTATAATTCTGAGCTACGGTCGTTGTCAGGTAATTCACTATTGAGTATAGAAGGAATGTACTGAATATGTGCCTGCTTTTCATCTTGGTCTAACATATTCTTTGCATGGCAGTTTCCAACCCTAGGATTTATTGTTGAGCGTTTCTGAGAGATACAAGCTCACAAATCTGAGGAGTTCTGGATGATAAATTGTTCCCATACTTCCGATGAAGGCACTGCGTCTTTTAGTTGGATGTGAGATGCACTTAAATGTTCCCTTGATACTTTCTGTACATTGTCATGTGACATATTCTTGTTTTGCGTACGTGGTCAATATGTTTGATTACTCATCTGCTGCTGTGATCTATGAAATGTGTGCTGAAGAACCACTGGCAACTGTGAGCCTGCCCATCTTTTATTTCAACATCAGTAGTTACATAATTAATAACGAGGGACATATTTAATGACAGAGCAAAAAAATCACCAGTTTAGTTGCTTATATTTTTTCCATCCAGGTGCAAAATGTGAGGAATCAAGAGAAACTAAAATATCCCTCATATCCATTAAGTACCATAGAGCTTCAGAAACGTGCTTCTAGGTACTTCAGAATGAGTTCAGAGCACACAATGAAGGTATTAGAAAATTTCTCTTTGATACCTTATATTCCAAACAGTTTTGCTAGCTAAGTATGGGCACATCTCAGTGACCAGATTTTTTTGTTTGCTGCTCTCTTGTCCTCTCTATATCAGGTGGCCGAAGAACTGTATCAAGCTAGATTTATTAGTTATCCGAGGACAGAGACTGATAACTTCTCTCTAAATACTGACCTACATGTCAGTTCTTAAATTTACTAGTTCCTCTTGTCCATATTCTTATTTCGTGGCTTGGTGATTCTGACTACATTTTTCTGTACATTTACACCTTAAACTTTACATTTTTACATGATACAATCTTATTCCAAGACAAATGACAACAAACATGTCCTCAAAGTAAAACAATTGGTTTGTTTTGAATATTAACTAATTTTTTTTGGCAATTATCACATTATGCTCCTCTTTTCATTTGGCATGCATATGTTAACACATGATTAATTCATTGCATTTAATTCATGAATTCTAATCACATGTCGATAATGAAATGCAAGTATGCAACTGGAAAATTTTTAAAGCATTTTCTACAATACAACTTATACCTATAATGACAATACCATTTCTACTTTCCCCTGTTTGTTTTTCTTTAATTTTCTGATCCATCCATTTTCCCTCTTCTATGTCTGGGCTCCTTTGATGTAGACAATTGTACGTGTCTACGTGAACAAGTGGCTCATCCAAATTGGGGAACATATGCTCAGCGACTTTTGGATCCTGAAAGACTATGGAGAAACCCCAGCAATGGTGGTCATGATGACAAGGCACATCCTCCTATTCATCCAACAAAATTTTCGGCTGGTGAATCCAATTGGTCCGATAATCGTAAAGTACGTGGTGTTCCTGGATAGCAGATAATTATCAATCAGGCACTACATCATATTTTAGCATTTGTTTTCAAACAATGTTTCTTATGCTGTATAAGTGTGGTAATGAAGTTCTACACGTCTGTTTTCTGATGTCCAGAAATTGTATGAGCTTCTTGTTCGCCATTTCCTTGCTTGCTGCTCCCAACCAGCAGTTGGAGCTGAAACACTGTGGAAATTGAGATTGCTGGTGAACAGTTCAATGCATCAGGACGCGTCATCCTTGCTGTGAGCATCCTCAAATCTTGTTGGGATCTTCTGTTGTTTCATAGTTCTTGTAAAACATGTAATAGAGTACTGTCCGTGCACCAGACACATGAATAGTGACATATTCTAACCCTGTAGTCTTGCATGCTTTGTAATTCTATTAAAAACTTTGTACCACTGATAAATCTGCAAATACGAGTAGGATAAAGGTGCATTTTAATCAGTAATGAAGCAAGTGTATTTAATGTACATTGGTGACATAGTCATAAGTTCGTAGATGCATTACTACTGTACCTATAATTTAGACTCTGAACAAAACACGTGATGTGCGTTAAAATTAAAATTTAAGAGACCAAACAGGTGTCGGAATCTAACTTAGAAAATAGAAATACTCTTTCTAATCAGTTTCTGCCTCTTAAAATTAAAATTTAAGAGACCAAACAGGTGTTAGAATGTAACTTAAAAAATAGAAATACTCTTAGTTTCTGCCTCTGTTAACTTGATATAGTTCATTTTCGTAAATAAAGTGTTTAATCAAATTGGGCACTGTGCGCAACATAGCATACTAGCATCTAAGTAAATGATCTTTGGTTCCTTCACTTAGCCGATACTATTTGTGTAGGGTGTAGGCGTGTAGTAGCTCTGAAGCTCTTCTATTTTTTAGAAAATTTTTGAACTTGAATGGAGTCAAAGTTAAAATGAATTTTCTACGAATTTTTAAAGTATTTTGTTTTAAAAAAAAATTAGAAACCAACACTGTTTAAAACTGCTAATAGATCAGTCTGGCTTGTTCTTATTTTGGGGCTCTTGAACTTTAGGGGGCTGAACAGTTGCACCATTTGCTGTTGGAGAATTAGGCAATTACAGTATTACATTCTGAAACAGATAAATCATGGCATCCGTAAGAACTAGCATGTACACATCTAACATACTAGTAAACAGGAATATCACAATCATGATCTTACTAAACATGATTAAGGACCGCACTAGAACGTAGCGCACGTATCGTACGGTAGCAGCAGAAGAAGTCATGGCCGGGGTAGAGTTGCTCCTATTGGTGTCGGACCACAGCACCCGACGGTTGATGTAGACGAAAGGCGCACTGTGATGACGGACGTGAGCAGTAGTGCGGAGCGCTTTCTAAAATTCCTCTCCCGGTGCAGGATCACAAGAGCGACAGGTTTCGGAGACCTACTCTCCCGTTCGTCGGTGCAAACCGGCGGGTGGGATGGAGAGGCTACGGCGGCGGCGTAGCAGAGAGGAGAGGCAAAACTCTAGTTCGGTTTGGTTGGTTCTGATCTAATCTGCTGCAGTTTTGTACAGGCCGGATATTCTGGTATTTATATGGGAGCCGGCTTGATCTCACGTCATGATCGCGATCTAAACCGAGTTGGTTTTCATATACCGTATACCGATTATGGGCCAAATTACCAAAAACCAGAACGACAAAAGGAGGCCGCGTCCCCGCAAGGCGAGGAGTTAGATTTCGGCGAACCATTCACGCAGTTGCTGCGCGCCCGCGAAGCCACTGCCAGGCGAGCGAGCACGCACGTGTGGAGCTCTCATTCTCTCCCCCATACACATAGCTTAGTGGGATAGAGATAATCCTACTATATAAGTTGGTCATCCTCCACCTACACTAATAATATGAGACTAAAGGTTTCCACCATCTTTTGCATGGTATGGATCTTTGAGATTTATTAGGAATTTCTGAAATAAGTTCATGGGCCTAGCCCAAAAATTCCAGCAATCCCTTACCAGATCTCAAATTCCCATTTAGAGATTTGCCTGTTTCTCACTGCTGTTTGATATACTAGCGTTTCAGCGAGGACTGTTAAGTTGAACTCTCGCCTAGAACTCCAAGCTACACTCATTCATAACTTGAACCATGGACTATGCCTTGAATTATAAGTTTTGTGCGAATAAATTTCACTTAAAGTCATAACTAGTACCTAGCTGTCAGTAGCCTACCCTGAGGGTGGAGTATACGCGTCGTACTCTCTAGTCTCATAATGAGCTTATTAGAGATCATCCAAGTCTCATAGACTACGACGTTAAACAGTCGGGCTCATATAGGTGTATTCTTTCAAAAATGCTCTGTAGGATAGCATCTTTGCTAATTAAAGCCAACAGAATACATTAAGGCATAAAGCTAACCTGCCTTACAATATCTGAGAGTATTGCATCTTCACTTAGAGAGGGTTAGTAATTACTCTCCACAGTTAACCAATAGCTTATTTTTACTAGGTCCTAATTCACGGGATCTCCGATCACATAACGGTTACCACTATAGTAACTCATACGGGTCTCATACCCATCTCCCTCGATGTATTTTCTATCACATTCCGTGATAGCCCTTTTGTAAAGGGATTTGTCAGGTTTTTATCTGTTTGAATATAAGTTACACTTATTACTCCAGAGTTTCTCAACTTTCTGATAGACTTCAATCGTTTTTTAACGTGTCTTGATGACTTTGCATTATCCTTAGCACTGTTCACTTTGACTATCACAGTTTGATTGTCATAGTTCATAAGGATAGCCGGCACTAGTTTTTCAACAACAGGCAAGTCCATCAATAGTTCATGCAGCCACTCTGCCTCTGCAGTTGCTGTGTCTAAAACAGTGAGTTTTGCTTCCATGGTTGACCTCGTCAAAATAGTATGTTTGCAAGACCTCTATGATATTACACCGCCTCCAAGGGTAAAAATATACCCGGTCGTGGCATAAAACTCATCAGTATCAGATATCCAGTTCGAATCACTATATCCCTCAAGCACAGCAGGGTGTCTAAAATAGTGAATTACATAACTCATAGTACCTACCAAGTAGCGTATAACCCTTTCAAGTGCATGCCAGTGATCACTACCCGGGTTGGACATGAACCTGCTCAATTTGCTCACAGCACATGATATATCGGGTCTCGTTGTGCTAGCTAGGTACATGAGTGAACCGATTATCTGAGAGTATCTAAGTTGATCTTTGGCAATTTTCTTATTCTTTTGAAGTATCACACTAGGATCATAAGGAGTTAGAGAATGCTTGCTATCTTTATAGCCGAAACGGCTCAAGACCTTCTCCACATAATGGGATTGCGAAAGTGTAATCCTATTCTCGCTCTTAATCAATTTGATGTTGAGAATAACATCAGCTTCTCCTAGATCTTTCATATCAAAACTTTTTGATAGAAAAGACTTGACTTCATTGATCACATTAATGTTTGTGCCAAAGATTAGTATGTCATCGACATACAAACATAATATAACTCCTTTGCCCCCACCATATCGATAGTACATACATCTATCGGCCTCGTTTATGATAAAGCCCACAGAAGTTAGAGTTCTGTCAAACTTATTATGCCATTGCTTAGGTGCTTGTTTCAGGCCATACAAAGACTAATAATTTACATATCTTACTCTCTTGATCTTTCACTACAAACCCATCAGACTGATCCATGTAGATATCATCCAACTCTCTATTTAGGAAAGCTGTCTTTACGTCCATCTGATGAATGATAAGACCATACGAGGCAGCTAGGGAAAGTAATGCTCTGATAGTGGTCAGTCTAGCGACAAGTGAATAAGTATCAAAAAAAATTTCGCCTTCTTTCTGTGTGTAACCTTTAGCCATAAGCTGTGTCTTGTACTTTTCAATAGTACCATCAGGCCTAAGCTTCTTCTTGAACACCCACTTACAACCCACGGGTTTGTAACCATAGGGCCGTTCAGTAAGTTTCTACGTACCATTGAAAAGAATCGAGTCCATCTCATTATGAACAGCTTCTTTCCAATCATCTGTATCTGGAGATACATATGCCTCAGCGATGGTAGTAGGAGTGTCATCCATAAGGTACACAGTGAAGTCATCACTAAAGGATTTTGCAACCCTTGGTCTCCTACTCCTTCTAGGAGCTTCACTGTCATCCTCCTTAAGGATTTCCTCAAATTGATTATGTTGTTCAGAAGACTCGAAATTAACAGGTGTATCAGGTTCAGAAATTATCTCTGTAGAAAATCGAGCAGTGTTATGCATATCTTTCATAGGAAACATATTATAAAAAATGTTGCATCACGAGATTCTAAAATAGTATCAACATGCATACCAGGCATCTCAGATTTTACTATTAAAAATCTATACGCCATGCTCCTCTGAGCATAGCCTAAAAAGACACAATCCACTGTCTTAGGTCCTAATTTGCGTTTCTTCACAATTGGGACATTGACTTTCGCCAAACACCCCAAGTGCGTAAGTAAGAAAGTGATGGTTTTCTCCTAATCCATATCTGATATGAAGTTTGTTCTTTATTTTTGTTAGGAACTCTATTTAGGACGTGACATGTAGTCAACAGAGCCTCCCCTACCATGCCTTTGATAAACTGAGAGTATCTAACATGGCGTTAACCAAGTCAGTTAGCGTGCTGTTTTTTCTCTCGGTAACCCCATTTGATTCGGGCGAATAGAGAGGTGTCCTCTCATGAATAATACCGTGCTCCTTATATAATTCATCAAATATTTTGAGAAAATATTCACCACCACGATCTGATCTTAAACGTTTGATCTTTTTCTCTAGTTAATTTTTAACTTCGGTCTTATAGATTTTAAAGTAGTCTAATACCTCATCCTTAGTTCACAACAGATAAAGATAACAAAATCTAGATGCATCATCAATCAATGTCATAAAGTATTTTTTTTTCACCCTTTGTTAACATACCATTTATCTCGCAAAGATCAGAATGTATAAGTTCTAGAGGTGTCAAGTTTCTCTCCTCAGCCGTCTTATGAGACTTTCGAGGTTGCTTCGATTGCACATAACTATGACACTTAAAACCTTTGGCAATGGTGAAATTCAGAATTAAACTCATGCTAAAAAGTCAAGACATCAAGCCAAAATTAATGTGACATTAACGTGAATGCCAAACACTCGCATTATCATTAATATTACCATAAATATGGTTCACTGACTTATTGCTAAAATCTAAAAGGAAAAAAGCGAAATAGGTCTTCGCAATCATAACTTTTACCGATGAATTGTCCATGTTTCAACAAGACTAATTTATTAGACTCTAAAACTATCTTAAACATGTCCTTACACAGAACGGAACTGCTAACAAGATACTTATTGATAGTAGGGACATGCTGCACGTTCCTCAGCTGCACGATCTTTTCCGAAGTAAACTTCAGATTTATTATGCCGACATCATGAATAGAAGCATGTGACCCATTCCCCATTAGGACGGAAGAATCCTAGATGGCCTGGTAAGAAGAAAAC
The DNA here is from genome assembly GCA_000418225.1 of Zizania latifolia. Classification (NCBI taxonomy): domain Eukaryota; kingdom Viridiplantae; phylum Streptophyta; class Magnoliopsida; order Poales; family Poaceae; genus Zizania; species Zizania latifolia. The sequence goes on along the minus strand of KE372965.1, from coordinate 258,188 downwards.
ATAGAGATGTCATCACACACATGAATATTGGCACATGTATCAAACCACCAGCTGGTAGTTTGAAATACTAAAAGAACAGTAGGTAGATTACCGTACCCATCCTCAGTATTGCCTATGGTCACCATGTTGATATTCTTTGCCCTTTGCCCTTTGCAGTCTATACGATCTGGACAATCCTTGGAGAAATGTCCTAGTTCACCGCAAAGTGAAGTAATTCAACTCGGTTTTATTTTTCTTCTTTTTGAAGGTAGTGGTCTTCATAACCTTGGTAGGCTTATTTTTTCTTTTGCTCTTGCTGTGTAGGGACTTCTGCACTATGTTAGCGCTAGTCTGGCCCTCACCTCCTTTCTCAGAAGCGTCCTTTACCCGAGCTTTCTCTTCAATATTAAGAGACACTATAAGGTTTTCAACTGATATCTCCTGTCTCTGATGTTTTAGAGTAGTGGCGAAGTTTCTCCATGAAGAAGACAACTTTGCAATTATGCAATCAGCCACAAACTTGTCGGGTAGAGGACACGTAACGAGGTCAAGTTCCTTCACAATGCACACAAACTCAGGAGCTTATTCCACCACAGAACGGTTATTCACCATCCTATAGTCATGAAAGCTCTCCATGAGGTATAGTTCACTGCCTGCATCTGATACGCTATATTTTGCAATTAAAGCATCCCACAACTTTTTCGTATCTGTCACAGTGATGTAAACATCACACAGACAGTCAGAGAGCACACCTAGAATGCCTCCCACGAAGAGATTATTGGTCTCCGTGGATTTCGTCTGCTCATCAGAAGAAAGTTCGTCTTTAGGTTGGCTAAGTCTCGCTTTTCATACATTCATAGTAGTAAGTTAGAGACGGACTTTTGCTTACCATCTCTTAAAATACACACCAGAAATTTTTTTCGGCCTTAGTGCATCCGCAAAACCAGCCATTGAATAAATTACAGATCACCTAAAATAAGGTTTTTGGATTGTTAGAGAATTAGGCAATTGCAGTATTAAATTCCAAAATAGATAAATCATGACATCCACAAGAACTAACATGTACACATCTAATATACTAGTAAACAGAAACATCGTAATCATGATCTTACTAAACATGATTAAGGACCGCACTGGAATGTAGCGCACGTACCTTACGATAGCAGCAGAAGTCACGGCCGGGGTAGAGTTGCTCCTATTGGTGTCGGACCGTAGCACCCGATGACGATCGACGGTCAATGTAGATGGAAGGGGCGCCGTGATGATGGACGTGAGCAGTCGCGCAGAGCGCTTCTCAAAAACCTTATTCGCCCTCTCCTGATGCAGGATCACAAGAGCGACAGGTTCTGGAGACCTGCTCTCCTATTCGTCGGTGCACTCCAGCGGACGAGATGGAGAGGTTACGGCGGCGGCGCAACAGAGAGGAGAGGCAAAACCCTAGCTCGGTTTGGTTGGTTCTGATCTAATCTGCTATAGTTTTGTACAGGCCGTATACTCTGGTATTTATATGGGAGCTGGCTCGATCTCGTGTCACAATCGTGATCTAAACCGAGTTGGTTTCCATATACTTATTATGGACCAAATTACCAAAAACCAGAACGGCAAAAGAAGGCCACGTCCCTGCAAGGCGATGAGTCAGATTTTGGTGGACCATTCACGTAGGTGCCGTGCGCAAGCCATGGCCACGGTCCGGCCTGAACCCGAGTCCGACCAGGTGAGCGAGCGCGCGCGTGTGGAGCTCCCTTTCTCTCCCCCAGACATATAGCTTAGTGGGATAGAGACAATCTCACTATATAAGTTGATTATCCTTCACCTATACTAGTAATATGGGACTAAATGTTTCCACCATCTCTTTGCATGGCATAGATCTTTGAGATTTATTAGGAATTTCTGAAATAAGTTCGTGAGCCTAGCCCAAAAATTCCAGCATTTGCTCTCCTATTGTACAGCCTTGGAAAAAACTAGTTAATTAGTTAAGTATCACTTTGACAGCAAGCCCGATCGACCGGATCGTAATCCTGTGAAAAGGCAGTTCAAGCCGAAAATAGATGCATAGATTAATCATGCTAAGCTTATGAGCAGCCATGGAGAATCTGCATGCAGAGCAATCATGCTCTGCATGCTCCATTGTTTTAATCATGTTGTCTTGGTTGATTAATGCGTAAGAGTCTTAGTTTTCCATGGAAAATTTTGTGCCCGTTCCTTTTCCTGGGATTTGGAGATCGGCCGATTCATCTTTTTCATTATGAGGCGTGGAGAATGTCATAGTAAAATACAGTAGGCGAGGACAAAAAAGGCAGACGAATATGTACATAAAGTATGGCTCATGAAAATAGTAGCCTCTCAGACTATATATATCTAGCATTCGTTGCAACGGATAACAGATAAATAAATATGGCTATTAGTATATCACAATTAATCTTAGTAGGACAAAACTATTTTTATGTCTTAGTAGAATAAGAGACTTACAAGTATAAATGCTAATGTCTCCATGTAGAACAAGTCGAGCAACTCAATCAATGGACATTTAGTTGACCATATTCTATTACAGTTGACGGCTAGTTCTCGAGGCTAGATTAATTAGTGTCGGTATACTTTTATACATATATAATATTATCTAGTATATATATAATATGTGCGTTGGTTATGAAGTTTCACTTGTCACCAACTCACCATCACCGTTGTACAAGAAAAGATGAAGGGTCCCATATTTGATTGTTGCATGCACGAGTTCTTGCTACTTTTAGCTGCCAAGGCACCAAATGCCGTGATTAACGCTCGCTAGATTCGCAGTACTGTGATTAATTAATTGTTGTCCATTGCAAAACTGTCAGCGTCTGCAAAGCTAGAGAAGATCGATGGTTGCAAAACTGTTGGCACTAGCGCTGTAGATCGATCGAAGCAGTGCAGGCATGCGTGTAGCTAGCTTAGCCGATCAGGCGATCAACAGCAACCGGAGCCGTTGACTCGTAGCCCGGCCGAGTCATGGATGGATCGTCACGTCGAGCCCCGGCCGCCCACACTACTGCTCATCTGATCGCTGCACTGCACTGGCGACGTACGTCCAATTTTCTTCTCTCTGTGACGTCACGATTACCGTGGTTTAAGGTCATCTTATCAGCCAGTAACTATAGTAACAGACTATCCGACTAATCCGACAACGCCGGATAACAAGCAGTCTTAGAATCTCAGGATGATAGTTATCATCACTCTGCGTGCACAGCAGCTCAAATCACACAAATGCATTCGACAATGCAAGAAATACTACGTCCTGCTCATGGTTCACAAAATCACATAGTTGGTTTGGTTAACACGATTTTTTATTATATCGTATCTTTATAAAATAGTTCGATAATACTAAACTGAACCAGTAAATGACGTAAAACAGTTCGATAATAACTGTTAGATAGTGCTGCAGCAGAAACAGAGCATGACTAGGTACATCTACTCCTCTATGTTGAGATATGTTCTCATCGGTTGAAAAGACAACGGGGAAGCCTTTTATTTACTGGACAAAACTTCCCTTTTATCTACTGAACAAAAGCATTGCGTCCCTATGGTGATGCGTTGCGTCCCTTGGATAAAAGAGTGAAGCGTTGCAACCAGTGAAGCGGTGCGTCCATTGGACAAACCGACGCCCCATGGCTGCATAGCGACCATTGGACAAAAGGACGCCTCTTGGGAGCAAACTGCTGGCTTCCCTTCCTTCTCTATAAATTCACATTGTACCATTTCAATCAAAAATAATAAAGAAGCAGTTCACTTTACCTGCGTTCAACCTTTTCACTTAACACGTCATCAGCACTTTGCCTGCCCGTGAGTTCAAAAGGCTAAAACTAGTTTTCACCAAACAAAAACTTCTGTTCAAGAACAAAGGAAAAGAACACGCACAGGTAAAATACTGTAGATTCACTCATGTTTTGTGCATACCAGGGATGGCGTCGTCGTGATCTGGAGGACAATGGCGCGGACGCCGCGCTCCGCACTGGCGCACCATGGCACCGCCGG
>KE372965.1:225966-237891 GCA_000418225.1 Zizania latifolia | reverse complement strand
CGTACTAGCAATTTTAATGGCAGAAAACAAAATAATAAAAATTCTAGAGGAAAGTCAAAGTTTACAAATAAAAAACACGGGTATAGGATTGACAAAAGCAAAAGTTCATTCAAGGACCACGCCAAAGACAAATCTCAAATTTGTCAATGATGTGGTTGTGTGAATCATCGTACCAATAAATGCAAGATCCCGAAACACCTGGTGGAACTTTATCTCAAGTTTAAAAAAGACAAGTAAGTTCACGGGAATAAATTTGAGACACACTTCAATGAACAACAAGTCAACGACTTGACCGTGGGACCTTCTCAAAGCGCCCCTCCAAATGACGTTCATCAGAAGGAGCAAGATTCCCCCAACACAGACGACATGATCGTGGAGTATCACTCCGAAGATATTTATGGGGACCTCAAATAAATTTTTCTACATATTTCATATGTATTGACCATTCAGACTATAAATGTTGTATATTATATTGTAATATAAATTTGGGCATGTAATAATGAATATTGTATGTACGTATTCTATACATCAAATACGTATTCTATACATCAAAGTTGAAATGTATAATTTTTCTTCTCTCATTTATATATAGAATTTTTCTTTTTACGGGATTTTATCAGATGGAAGGTGAGGAAATTTGTTTAGTGGACAGTGGCTCCACTAACACAGTTCTACGAGAGCTTAAATATTTTTAAAATCTTCACAAGAAACATGAAAATATAATGACCATCGCTGGACGCGATGCATTAATTATGGGTACAGGTCGAGCCACAATTACGCTCCCGATGGGTACATAGTTAATAATTGAAGATGCACTCTTGTATCCCGATTCAACTTGTAAATTACTCAGTTATAAAGACATCCATCTTAATGACTTCCATATCGAAACTCAAACTGAGGATAATGTAGAATACTTATTTCTCACTAAATCCAACGGATTTAACAAAGAAATACTCGAGAAATTTTCTTCTTTTTCATCTAGTTTATACTACACGTGTATCAAACCCGTATCACATGTTGCGTTTAAAACAATTTTTTAAAATCTTGATAAATTCAAGACTTGGCATAATCGCTTTGGTTACCCCGGAATAGGGATGATAAGAAATATTATTAGCAATTATGTTGGTCACAACATACATCTTGCAAGATTTCTCGAATCATCAGATTATGTGTGCACTGCATGTGCCACGGGAAAATTAATTTTAAGATCATCTTATCTTAAAATTAAATGTGAACAACTTAATTTTCTTGAACACATTCAAGGAGATATTTGTGGTCCTATACAATCATTATCTGGACCATTTAGGTACTTTATGGTACTTATAGATGCATCTACTCGATGGTCCCACATATGTCTCTTATTTACGAGGAACCATGCTTTTGCAAAATTAATGGCTCAAATTATCAAATTAAAAGCCAATCATCCTGAACATAGGATAAAATCCACCAGGATGGACAGTGCAGCTAAATTTAGCTCACGTGCATTTAATGACTATTGTATGGCTCTATGTATTAATCTAGAACATTTTGTACCTTATGTTCATATCCAAAATGGGTTTACTGAATCTCTAATCAAGAGAATCAAATTAATTGCTCGACCACTTTTATAGAATTGCAAATTACTAACCTCTTATTGGGGTCATGCGGTCTTACACACCGCAGATTTAATACAAATCAGACCAACTACATATCATGTAATATCCCCGTTGCAATTAGTACATGGAAATCAACCAAGTATTTCCTATCTGCATATATTCGGTTGCGTTGTATATGTACCGATATCACCACCGCAGCGTACCTCTATCGACCCCATAGAAAATTGGGTGTATATGTCGGGTATCATTCTCTGCCAATCATTAAATACCTTGAAACCTAACAGGGGACTTATTTACTGCCTGGTATGCTGATTGTATCTTCGATGAAGATAATTTCCCGACATTAGGGGGATTTGTACCATAATAAATGCTAGGAAATTGATTGGAATGTCATAGGCTTTCAATCATTAGACTCACGTACTATAAAATCTGAACGAGAAGTTCAGAGAATAATAAATTTATAACACCTTACAAATAATCTGCCAGACATATTTACTGATCATAAAGGTGTCACTAAATCTCACATTCCTACAATTAATGCACCAGAAAGAGTGGAGGCGCCTTAGAAAGCCAGTCATCTCCCTAATCCTAAGATCAGGGGGAGAGATCTGGTTGCAGAGAATACTTCTCAAAATCAAACTAAAAAGCAGAAGAAGATATCTTCAAAATCAGTAAATGAAATTCAACCTCCTGTTGAAAGACACTAAACGGATGATTCTCATCTGAAATCCAGCATAAATGGGTGCACCAATATAAATGCTGGAACATCAGAAATACCTAACCCTATAGTTATGGAAAATGATGAAGAGTTAGAAAAAATGTCCACCAACTATACTAGTTTGGAAGAATCTTATAATAGAAAGACTACAATTATCGACATCTATTTCTCCTCAGATATAGCTAAAAACCTCGAGGTAGATCCAGAACCTAAGACCATGACAGAGTGCCTCAAGCGCTCAGACTAGATCAAATGGAAGGAAGCTATTGAGACATAATTAAGCTCACTAAAAAAAAGAGGTATTTACATCAGTAATACCTACTTCTCGAAACGTTTTTTCTGTTGAATTGAAATGGGTTTTTCTTTGGAAATGAAATGAACACAATGAGGTGGTGAGATACAAAGTGAGACTTGTAGCACAAGGATTCACGCAGAGATCTAGCATCGATTATGATGAAACATATTCTCCTGTTATGAGTGGAATAACTTTCCGATACTTAATATCGTTGGCAGTACAAATAAACCTAAACATGCAGTTAATGGATGTAGTGATCGCAAACTTATATGGGTCATTAGATTCGGATATTTACATGAAAGTCCCTAAAGAACTTTGTGTTCCGAATCTAAATATAAATCGCAATAAATTTTATGTAAAATTACAAAAGTCACTCTATGGCTTAAAACAGTCGGGGAGAATATGGTACAACCGGCTAAGTGAGTTCCTTCTTCAGAAGGGTAACTCTAGTAACGATGATCGTCCTTGTGTATTTATTAAAAGATCTAGTTCTAGAATTTGTATCATTTCAGTATATGTTGATGATCTTAATATTATTGGAAGTACACAAGATATTATGGAAGCTAGCAATCATCTCAAGATGGAATTTGAAACGAAGGATTTAGGTAAAACTAAATTCTGTTTGGGTTTACAACTCGAGCATCTTCCATCAGGAATATTAATTCACCAGTCTGCATATATTGAGAAAATATTGTAGAAATTTAATATGGATAAATTATATCCATCAAAAACTCCTATAGTCATTCGATCCTTAAAAATAGATAAAGATCTATTCTGATCTAAGGAAGAAGGTGAAGAGGTATTGGGACCTGATGTCCCGTATCTAAGTATCATAGGAGCACTAATGTACCTTGCAAATTGTACAAGGTCTGATATTGTATTTGCAGTCAATTTGTTTGCTAGGCATAGTGCTACTCTAACTAAAAGACATTTTATTAGCGCAAAACAAATCCTAAGATATCTGAATGGTATATGAGATCTTAGTTTATTCTATCAAAAAAATAAGACTTGACCATGATAGGATATACTAATGCTGGTTATATGTCTGATCCACATAATGACATATCACAAACTGGATTTGTTTTCCTAAATGGAGGTACTGCCATTTCATGGAAATCATCAAAGCAAACTCTAGTTGCTACCTCCACTAATTATTCTAAAATTATAGCTTTATATGAAGCTTCACGCGAATGTGTATGACTTCGTAAAATGATTAATCATATTTAAGGATCATGTGGTATTGATTCATCATAATCATCCATAATTATCTACGGAGATAATGCTGCCTGCATTACTCAAATGAAGACATGTTATATTAAGAGTAATATAACTAAACATATAGCTTCTAAATTATTTTTCCCACATGAATTACAAAAGAATGGGAAAATAACTATTTTGCAAACGAAATCATGTGAAAATCTAGCAGATTTATTCACAAAATCACTACTAACATAAACGTTCCAGAAATATGTTCAAGGAATTGGTATGCGAAGACTTCGTGATTTCATGGGGAGTTATCTTCTAAAAATATATTCTATCTGTGATCATCAGATCATTTGAATTGCACTTCTTTTCCTTTTATAAGTTTTACTCTCAAGTTTTCTTATAAAGGTTTTTAATGAGGCAATATTAATATAATAAAGATATACCATGTATTTTCTCCAAAAAATTTTCCACAGGGTTTTTACATGAGTTTTTTTAAGAAATATGATATCAATCATATTATTGATTCATTCAGAAGATTCGATCAAAGAGAGTGTTGAGATATGTTCTTATTACTTAAAAAGATAATAGGGAAGCCTTTTATCTATCGGACAAAAGGATTGCGTCTCTGCGGTGAAGCGTTGCGTCCGTTGGAACCAGTGGAGCAGTGCGTCCGTCGGACAAAAGGGCGCCTCTTGGGAGCAAACTGCTTGCATCCCTTTTTCTCTATAAATTCACATTGTACCGTTTGAATCAAAAATAATAAAGAAGCAGTTCACTTTTGTTGCGTTCAATTTTTTCACTTAACACTCTGGATGCAGAGAGGTAGACTTTTTTAGAAGGAGAGAGAGGTAGACCTGGCAGCTTCTTTTTACCCATCAAACGAGCTGCTTGCTAGCAATATGTGGGTCCCACACACTGGGCCAGTCAGGCATAGGGCCCCACACATGCACTAGCTACGATGTCCACTCCACAGTCACAGATGCAGGAGTGAGCTTTGCCGCTGCAGCTCTGAATCTGCTGCTCAGTGAAGGAGCGAATTGAATACAGTCTACAGTCTTTGCTGATAAACGAAACCCGAACAAATTTCAGTCCTCCCTGAACTTCACATGCGTGCTTCTGCCATTAACTCAAATCTGAAGCTAACATATATGTATATGTATTAATAAGCATGAATTTCAGTTTGCTCTTACTTTATATGATATAGGGCTACTTTTTTTAAAAGTAATTTAGAAGAGTTTAGAACTTATTTGGATTGAAAGAATTTTATGGGAATTTTAAAATATTCCATTATTTCATATAGATAATTTATACACTAGGAGTGCTAAGGAGAAGGAGCCAAGCTCAATGGTGTGGATGGAAGAGCACGAGAGAGAGATATCAATATAAATTCGCTAATGATAATTATACACAAATTATGATCCATCAAAATTACTAGTTTACATTTTCAACTCCACGGCCAAGATCAGTTATAATGATAGTATAATAAGTTGAATATTGCTCAAATTAAAAGCCATGTTTAACTGGTTCTTAAAACCACATCTTACTCAATACCAAGACCGATTGATGGAGCACAAAAATTGTGCGCTGACCAAGATGTTATTGCTAGTTACCCTATCTAGAGGCTAATCGATCTTAATCTACTCATAATCTTACTTGTGTTCTGCATGCGATCGACTAGCTAGTGCGTCCACGCGTGCAGTTCATTCTGAACACTGACCAACCCTCTAAAATAATCCTGCTCTGGTAATCACTTCGTGTGTGCTACCACTGTTCATGTGTTCTTCGCTTCACTGTTGCAAGTTGCAGCCAAAGCAGAAGCCACTTCGCCGATTATAAATAGCCGCCTCTTCTTGCCACCACCACCACCCAGATTAAGCTCGTATAAATTGCAGCTCAAATTAAGCACAGTACAAACGCACCAGTAGTGAGCAGTGATCTTTCTCCTCCGGCCTCTCGCCATTCGACAACCGAGCGTAGTTTAAGCTGAGAAATAGAACGATCGATAGGGATGAGGGCTCACGGCGTCTCTTCTTCTTCCTCTTCTTCCTCACGGCTTGCTGCTCTTGCCGTGCTTCTCTTGTTCGTCGCCTGCTTCTTCTTCCACTCCGGCGCCGCTGCTGCTACCCGTGTTCGTCGTGCACACCAAGGTAGTAGCTTGTAGCTAGCTACCAGCAGCACTTCAGATAAACTGCTCAATGGATCACTTCTAGCAGATGCGTGCACATGCAAGCTAGATGCATCTATGTATCTACTCGGACTAACGTTTTGGACCTGTTTTTTTTTTTTCAGAGAATGATGGTGTCAAGGCAGCTGCAGATGGGCTAGTGCTGCCGCGAGGTGTCACTTCTGGCAATGGCGAGGAGGTCTCCAAGGTGATAGAACGATGAGAGAAAGCTTCGAGCTAGTTGAGGCATCCCATGGAAGCAACTGAATTACTGGTAGCTAGCTAACCCTGATGCATATCTGTCTTAATTGTTTCTTGTTCTCAGCTGATGGGAGCAGCAGAAGAGGAGGCAGAGGCGTGCGACGGCGACGACGAGTGCGTGCAGAGGAGGCTGCTCCGCGACGCCCACCTGGACTACATCTACACGCAGCACAAGGGCAGGCCATGAGCTCATTGAGCTGGATGGACATCGATCCAAGCTAGCACATCACATGCATGGAAGAACCAAATTACCAAAGTCGATACAAGCTCAAGAACAACCTGGATATGAATCCACCAGCTGCTTTCACTACTGCATCGATCAGTACATGTACATGGTCGGTCTAGGATTACTGTTCTGCAATCTATGCATATGTCACCAGCTGTTGTAGTCCGTTCTGTACATCTCTGAGATATCGTAGTATAGCTAGAAGTAAGTAGTACATGCATGGTATCAAGTGTTTGCTGGCCTGTCTGCTGCTTCAATTTGCTTAAACATGTAGAGCAAGCATGATCAGCGAATAGCAGGAGTTCTTGTGGGTTTCTGAGGAGTGTGATCAGTCGCTAATGATATTTTGGCTTGGCATGGCGTGAAATTAAGCTGTGATAATATGCATGTCTGAATCTGTCATTTCTTTCTGTAAAAACTGACACTACTTACCGCCCTCTTCCTCTCCAATAATCTTCTTCTCTCCCAAGAGAACCTCCATTAATCTTTTGATTACTCCGAGAAAGCAACCATTGTGATTATTATGGAAATTTTAGTAATTACTAAAATTAACACTAAAAATTATGCTACCTCTAGAGGGTACCCTCTTGATCCTTAAGAAGAATCGTAAAATCAATCTTGTGATTAAGCTAGAGTAGGAGTATCTGTGATCAGTCTCTGTACAGTGCTAAATTATGGGCTTTTCTGCACCAATTCTGTTCCCTAGGATTCCAGATCATGGCCATCAAAAGTCAACACCGTGGCATGCAGCAGCTACAGAGCTGCTTTGTTTGATAAATCTGATCTGACCAGGAAAAGAGAGACATGCAGAGATGCTCCCCACATGCCAATGCAATAATTCACTCGCAACACTAATATAGCTGCATGTAGCTTGCCGGCCCATCGACAAATTGTATCAAGCAATCTACGTATATATACGTGGTGAGCTTTACAGAAAAGATAATACTGTGGTAGATGATCGAGTAGTCGAATTAATTCAGACCGAGCTGAGGTTAATTACAAAAGCTTATAAAAGTATCTAGATTTCTCGAGGTAAGGCATGCAGCTACGCGTAATAGCTCACGTACGTACTGTCTGAATCCTGATAAACTGATAATTATCTGAACTGTAATTCCTGCAGGCTTCAGGCCTGAATTTTGGTTAATTGCTGCACAAACTGAACTTTGATAGCCATATCTTCTTGTGTTCTAGATGTGTGAGCTCCATTATAATCTCAGTCCTGTGACTTCTGAGATCTTAGCTGTGTTTCTGTCTTTCTGATGCTGCTGCTGCTGCTGTCGTCGTCTTCTATGTCAGAGTGAGGTGGGCTTAATTGGTTAAAGCAGCTTGCAAGCTACTCGCACGGTCCCAAAATACAGATAATATTAAAGGCATTTCAATTTTATATCAAAATATAAGTATTTCTAAATAACTATATGTCTCAACAATCACTAATTATTTTTTAATATCCTAACTATGACTGTCCCTAAAAATTTTAGGGCTATGTGCTAAACTCTAAACAAGATGAGACGTAAAAGATAAAGGTATATTTTGCAACCACGACGTGTGCAATGCTTATAGTCACTGCAATAAAAAACGAAGCATTGAACTGATCGTACTAATAATTTGACCGAACAACACAATCTAAACTATAAAACCACACTAAATCGAATTCCATATAAAAAATAGAGCTAGGACTAAGCGGTCGCTCCGTACATGGCCTGATCTTAACCTCAACCATCCTCTCATCTTCAACTATTTCTCTCATTTAATGAGAGGCAATATAATCCTTTCTATATATCCTTAATCTCTGCTAACTAATCTAGAAACACTTATATTTTAGAACTAATAAAACATCATCTAGAAACGCTAATATTTTGGAACTGAAAGAATGAAAGAATAGCTAGGTGCCAGGTTCTTTGATTCATTCATCGAAGAGCTAGCACTGCAACATACGAACGTAGTACGTAGTACGCTTTAATTAGTTGCTTCTTTTCCGGCAGATTAGTGAGTGTGCGTGCGTGTGCAACAATGAGGTCGGCCACTCCGCAATTGGAGGGGCCGAGCACTTCAAAATTTCGCCCGCGTATATGCCGACTGCAAGTCTGCAACATATACATGTTTAACAGAGCTTCTAATAACTACTGCTATTTTTAAGATTTAAATCTTTTTAAATGATTTTAGATTATAAAACTCAATAGCTACGGAATTTAAAAATTATTAAGTTACATGTACTGATCAGTTCAACCCAAAAGCTTAAACTGATAAAAAAAAGATAAACAATTTACTTTATATTCTAACACTCTCTCTTACGCGAGACCTATCAAGTCTCGAGCGTGAAATAGAAGTAAACTGTAATTTTATTTAATTGCGTGCAGCTTATTAAGTTGCATACACCGACCAATTTAAGCTAAATACTTAAACCGACGAGAAAAACGAACATTCATTTTATATTCTAACAAAAATAAACTGTAATCTATAAGCTATATATGAATCATCTTTCAGCTTTTCTAACACCGATTTTTATAGGTTCTCACGGTATAAAGGGTCCGAAACACACCAATAATATATGAATCATCAATCAGCTTTCAGCTGGCCTGGCCCTCGGACATGGTTGCAGATGATGAGCTGTAACACATCGACCTTGCACGTACTGTGCCTGCTGCCACTCGACCATGCGTGATAGTAAAGAGGGAGCTAGCTAGGTCAAACAGGTCAACATTAGTTGTCCCAGGTAGGATATATTACCTTTCGTCTGTGAACGCTTATCAGTTTTGGTTTTGGTTTTGAGGATTTAAGTTTTGAATAACAATATTTTTTATATAATTAAATTATGCGGTCTGAAATTCGTATAATTAGATATACAATCCAGCGTATTGTACTAATATCACATAGTTAGAGTTATTTGTTTTAATATTGCTTTGAAATTATGTCTTGAACAAATTCAGTACATATTTTTCTCAATTTTGACTTATTATTGGCCTATTAGGTGGCTCTGTGTATAATCAGAATGGTGTTATTTGAAGAAGTGAATTTATTTGATTTGCAGGGAATAAAATGGACACTTGTATTAACAAGCTGGTAGTTTGAACTCTGAAGTTCTGAACTTTCTGTGCTCTTTCACCAGTACAGAAATGTTCAGGCTAGATAAAATAAAAATATACCGAGAGTTACCGTACATACTACTTCAGATACAATTTATTTTGCCTATTTGGTGTACCGTTGTATAATATAATTAGAATGGTGTTATTTGAAGAGTCCTTGATCCCTCTTTGAAATTTCATTTGGAAGAAATAAAATGGACGCAGCTGTTACAATGGTTATCTGAACTTCTTGTGCTCTTCCACTGCTGGAGTAGCATAGAAATGTTCAGACTACAGAAGTACAGAACAATAAAAGCTGGCCTATACGTCAGCGGACAGTACTGTACAAGTAGTCAGTGTAACAGCTTGTCAATTTGTATCATATGTATTATAGTAGATAGTAACTACGTATAGTATAATAGGTATAGTATAATAAATAATATTTCTAATTAATTCTAACTCTTAATTTAATACCATGCAATTCTGTATGAACAAAAACAAAGAAAATATAAGAAGATATAGATTATTTTATTTAAATCTAAACTGTTAGATAAAAAATAATGAACGGTCTACAATTATTTAGTTATACCTTAAAATTCTCTTAGTAGTAACGGAAATAAAAAAGAAAGTAGAGTGATGGAGTTTGCATTCTTGTTTCACAATCCTGCAACAGTGGGCAGTCTTTATATTAAACACATAATCTGACTTGGATAATAGTTAGAATTTTACGGCCGACGAGAGGGATTAAGGACGTGCAATTGACAGTTTTTCTCGTGTCCTGTGGGCAGGACGACAGTCCGAAAGATATGACCGTGTGTGTATTTATACAATCCGTATCTTAGGATGAATGTGGTTTTGGAAACATCTTTATTTTGATCCTCAACTGATGATATCATGAAATTAAGGTCTGTTTTTTATAACATTGCATCCCCTCTAGTTGATAAGATCATGCAAAGAAAATGATATTTGTTTTTGAGAGGGAATTATAAGATATCAATAAAATATAAAAAATATAGAGGCGAGATACAGAGAATAGGTTAGAGAGCAAACAAATTATATACGGAGAAAATATTCGAAACCTCTAGTTCCGATACATATTAAATTACATGTACCGATCAGTTTAATCTAAAAACTTAAATTGACGAGGATAAACATACGATTCACTTTATATTCTAACAAATAAAACACCTCTTTGCATCCGCAAGCAAACTAATCGAAGTAAACTCCTGCACAAACCAAAGATCTCACCAGTTAGTAACCTGGTCTGATGAACTGAATGACTGTGACACCTGAATGTTTAACTAATGCCAGTTGCTGCACAAGTCTGAACAAAGCAGCAATCCACCAGGTAATATCAAATCTTTGTGCTCGTTTACTACTAGTGCCAAGAGCCATTCGAGATTCAACGGAGAGAGAGAGAATGGTAGGCAGAAAGAAACAGAGGGTTGACTTTTGGCCAGTTCATCGCACGCACTGCATCGTCGCCACTAGATTAGTTGCAAGTTAATTACATTTCAGCTTGCAGACGATGCAAAGGTGTCCATTGGCTTGTGCATGTTCATCTCGCCCACATACTTAGGCATGTCAATTCCGATTCTTTATTTGGATATAGATTACATGACACCGCGTAGACTTGGCCAATGGAGGATTGCATGTACATGCATTCTCACCGGCCGTTGACCTTGTTGTGATGCATATGTAGTGTGTGCTGCTCTCATTCATTTGAGCTCAATTAATCCGCGGGTGGATGAAATGAGGTTAGGGAGAGGTTGTCCGGCGATCGCCGGAGTAGTGGCGGCGCTGTGCGTGGCGTCGGCGGTGCTGCTTGTCGGTGGGGCCAAGGGAGATGAGCCTGTCACGCAGCTGTCCAACGGCTTCACCGCGAGGCATTCGCCGGACGCGTCGGCGCCGTTCGAGCCGGTGCTGTACGCGCCCAACGGCGTCTTCGCCTTCGGGTTCCTCCGCGTCGGCGAGGCGTCGCTGGACCTCGCCGTGGTCCACCTCGCCTCGTCGTTCCCGCTCTGGCGCGCCACGCCGGCCCGCGTCGGGGATTGGTCGCGCCCGGCCACGCTTACCTTCGACACCGGCCTCGTCCTCACCGGCCCCGACGCCGGCGTTCTGTGGCGGACGCTCAACATCGTCGGCGACACCGTCGTGCTGCTCAACTCCTCCAACCTTGTCGTCCAGCGGTTCGCGAGGCCTAATGCAGCGTGGCAGAGCTTCGACAACCCGTCGGACACGCTCGTCCTGGACCAGAACTTCACCGTGTCCTCGCCGCCTCTCATCTCCAAGAACCGCCGGTTCGCGCTGAAGCTCTCCAAGACGTACATGGCCCTGCACATGGAGTTCTACGCCGGCCGCGTGAGACCGATATACTGGCAGCACACGGCCCTAGAGG
>KE372965.1:211122-225163 GCA_000418225.1 Zizania latifolia | reverse complement strand
CGGCGTGCCGCCGGCTACCCGGGGATGGAGCAGGAGCTGACGTCCGGGCCGTACAAGGACCTCAAGTCCATGGGCAGCTCCAACAACTCGTTCAAGTCTTGATCCATGGAACAACTGGTGTGACTTGTGAATTATTGCCTTGTGTATTCTTCAAGCTGAATGATTTGTCATGCTGCAAGGTGAGCTCAGTACTCCGAGGTGTCCTTTACGAAGTAAGAATTTTAAAGGATTTTTATGAAAATTGAACTAATTTCTATGAAATCGTCTGATATTTCTAGGTTCAAAGGAGCCTGGTATGGGAAGAATTCGCTCAGTATGGAGTAGAAAATGCCAGCATTGTAGTTTTGGATAGAGTTATTTTTGTGTAGGTTTTGTGATTGTTGTATATACCTTTTTTTTTCTTCTCTTTTCACCGTTTTCTGAATGCCGACATGTAATTATCTAAAAACAAACCATCAGTTGTATACCTCAACAAACAGAAATACAGTCAATATAAGATATATTTAATAATTTACCATGTCAAAAGGTGGATTTGATTTTTTCCATTCTTACCCACATGCCATTAACTTAGATTATCTTATATGTCGTTGTCACATGATAGCAATATAATTAAAAAGTGATATTAAAAGTGATAAATCATCAATTTTTTTTGATAATGATCAATCTATGAAAAAACAATCAATAGAATGATCAATCTATGCACAGTAGCATGTTGGTTCTTCAAGCTGAATGAATTGGGCAAGCTGGAAGCAGCAAAACACAAAATCCGTTTCCATGGTACGCCTTCTGAGATCGAACGCGTAATATCATACTACGCTTCCTACGTCTTTCTCCGGCAAAATCTTCGCGGGAAACTCAACACAAACCCCACGTGAGACGTGACCATTCATCCCTCGTTCCCGCACCGGTACCGTCGCCGGCCGCCTCTCGCCGGCGGAGGGTCGGTGGAGCAGAGTACTGCCGCCGCTGCGGGAGGCGAAGAGGGTGGCGCGCGGGCAGAGCACGTGGAACGCGGAGGGGCGCATACAGGGGAGCGCCGACATCTCCGAGCTCACGCGGTCACGCCCAAGGGCGAGTCCCAGGCCGAGACCTCCCGCCTCATGCTCCTCTTCGTCTCTTTCGACGACGCCCTGCTTCACCAGCCCGCTGCCCCTCTCGCCCGCTCCCGCCCCGGCGCAGAGATCATCTGGGAGGGCCACAATGAGGATCTCATCCCGGACTCCGACCTCCGCGAGATCGATCTCTATTCCTTCCAGGTGAGATACTGCTCTGGTTATTGTGATGCTCACTGGGTGTTTGTGCAAATGCTTGAACAGTTTTATTAGCTTGCTGGTTCGATGGATGCTTGGCTGGGCTGGTGTTCATTGGCTTAAAATTTGCAGTGACTGTTGAAGAATGAAGGGAAGGAGAGTGTAGAATTGTAGAGGAATAGTAGATTGGATTGATATGAGATGTGGTCATATTATATTGACCATATAGGGGTATATGCGAAAAGATAAGGCAGGTGATTACAGATAAGGCATGATCTGATTTAACTAATCTCATCTCTAATATATATCTTAACATCCTCTAGTAGTCCAAGCATAAGCAAAACGGACGGAGCCTCTGTCGGCAGATGGTCTGTCTACAGAGGTTGAAAAAGCCTCTCTCGGTAGACTATTTGCTGACAGTAGGCTATTTTTGCAAATTTTGAAAAACGTATACTAGAAATGAAATTTCGAATAAAAAATATATTCCACCGGAAGAAGCCGACGTGGGACTGGCTGCGGGGTCTGGTGACGTGAGGACGCAGTTGTCTCGTGGGGAAGGGGCTGGAGGTGGCTCGGCGGTGCGGGAGGAGGCCGATGGGTGGGCCGGCGGCAGTCCACGCGGGAGGAGACGTGAGAGAAGGGTGACAGGCCGAGGAAGAACCGTCGAGCGGCGGGCCAGAGACGAGCCAGTGGCGCGAAGGAAGCCGGTGGAGGCCGGCGGCTCAGGAAAAACTAGATCTAGCCGAACATGTGTTTTGTGTAGCCTTTGAGGTCCACGAACGCCGAGGTGTGGAAGGTGCTACCATCGAATGCTCGGTGCAAGCTGTCGGGGTCGGCCAAGTTCACCAGCACCGTCCACACACCGTCCTTGCCATCCTCGCCGAACATCTCCATCTCCCTTAGCTTGTCCAGGTCCTGTTGGGTCTTGAGGGCGAGGCGCACGGTGTAGCCGTGCCGGAGGAGGCGGTCGATGACTACAAACCAGACGAACGAGATGTCGGCTGATGCAGACGGTGCGAGGAGACATGCCAGCTAGCAACAATGCTGGCCAGATGTAGATACCGCCCCCGGAAGGATGCACGCGACGCAGCACGATGCCAGGCAGAGGGCTGGATGGCTGACGAAGAAAAAAACTAGTACGAAGATGGTTACCCCTGGAAGGATCGAGATCCACTCCCGGGGGCGAGCAGCAGCGGAAGAACGAGAGCGGCACTAGATCACCTGTTCTGATACCATGTTGAATTGCAGAGAAACAGTATATTGGATTGATTTGAGATGTGACCATATTACATTGAGTCTCGGAAGGCCGGTATATATAGGGGTACATGCAAAAAGATAAGACAGACGATTATAGATAAGACAAGATCTAATTTTAACTAATGTTATCTCTAACATATACTTTAACAGAGAGGTATGGAGTTCTCTACCAGCAATGGCAAAAGAAGGCAGCCAACTTCAGCATTGATGTGCACTACCCAGTGCACTCGGAGCTCTGGGACCGCGCACAGAAATTCTGGGAGAGGATCCTGGCACATGAGGGCAAGTCGGTGCTTGGTTTTTTTTTTTTGAAGAAGCAAGTCGGTGCTTGTTGTCGCACATAATGCAGAGAACCAGACTCTTGTTGCCACTTCGTTGGGTTGGTGCTGCTAGCTTTGCTGTTGAATCTGTAGTTCCAAGGTTTTGTCCACAATTGATGTATGGTTTCCTGATATTCGTGTTTAGGACTTGGCACACCTTATATTGATCAATATGCACCACCACTATTTTCCTGGGGATCTGATTTTATAGTTCTGAAATTTGATTTGGAATATTAAGTGAACCAATCTCATTTTGTATAGAATTATTTTACAACTTGAAATCTGTATAAAGAATTTAAGAGTATAAACTATAGTATTTTATTTCTGTAAAAAGAGAAATCATCCGGCAGACAATATGTAGCTGTTGAGATTTATCATTTATGTATGCAATTTCCATTGCTTCGTATTCCAGATTAGTTTGGCTGGAATGGGGTGTGCGCCGCTAAACATGCTTGGCATTTACAGGTAATTCACTTTCTTGTGTTACAAATTATAAATTTCTAACTAAAAACCTAAGCTCATTTCTCGTCAAATGCTTTCAGTCTCAGAAGACTACAGAACTGCTTTTATATCAGAAGGTGAATGGTATTATCTGTAGCCCACAAGTTGCAGCAGTTGATACTGCTACTACTGTATGTGAGGTAACTACAATCTGAAGTAACTGCGAAGTTTTGTCCAATGCATTATCTTTTTTATCTGTTTATTATCTGCTTGATCTGACCATAACTGAGTGAATTGCAGGTCCAATAGGCTGCAGATTGCTTAGGTGCTGACTGTGTGCCCCCTTATGGGAAATGAAGAAATTACTTGAACTCGAGATTGATGATGCCTTTCAAACAAAGCAAAAGGTTAGACCGTTTTCACTTTCCATGGTATATAATAGAATAGAGGATTTGAAGATCCTGCGTATGTATTGCACTTACTATGGAGATATTTGTGAGGACTATGCAAATTACAATATTTAGACATGAAATTTATTATGAATGCTTGCCAGTCACCATATGCTTCTTGCTAGAATTGTCTCGTCTCATTGTGCCTACTGGCAGATTGTCTGGTTATATGAACATGTTAATAGCACTGCATTTTTCTGTGGGAGTCCTGCTAAACCTTCTCCTTTCCCGTGGGTTTGAGCGTAGATGGAGGAGTTGGGTGTGCATGCTCCTGCTCACAGCTGAAACTTCAGTGTTGATAAATGGTTTTCAGAGCTTGGGCATAAAACCAGCAAGGGGCTTAGGCAAGGCAATCCATTGTCCCCACTTCTGTTTGTCCTAGTGATAGATGTGCTACAGACAATGGTAGAGAAAGCAGTCTTGGCCCGACTGTTGTCTAGTATCTCTAATTTTCAGAGAGCGCCATATGTTTCTTTCTATGCCGATGACGCAGTCATCTTCCTTCCACCAAACCAGCAGGAAGCCATGGTTATCAAAGAACTTCTTTAGCTTTTTGGACAAATGTCAGGGCTTAAGGTGAACTTAATCAAAAGTGCTATTACCCCCATTAAATGCACAACGAGTGAAATGGACATGATACAATCAACGCTGGGATGTAAGGTTGAGACATTTCCAATAACCTATCTCAGGCTTACCCTTTCGGTGCATAAGCCAACTAGGACAGAACTGCAACCTCTACTTGATCGGTTTTCAAAGAATCTAGCCAGATGGAAGCCTAAACTCTTAACATTAGCCAGGCACCTATGTTTGGTAAATTTGGTTCTAATGTCGTTACATGTGCATTTCCTTACTGTCTTGCAGTTACCTTAGTGGGTAGTCAAGGATACATTGCAAATGCATAGGCTTCTTGTGGAAAGGACAAGAGGAGGTAAAATTGGGGGCATTGTTTAGTTGCCTGGGATGTGGTGTGCCTACCAAAGCATAAAGGTGGTTTAGGAGTAAAGAATCTAAACTTATTTAGGCAGGCACTTAGATTGAAATGGCTTGCCAAGAAAAATGAGCAATATACAAGACTATGGACTATGATAACTCACAAACTGGCTGACAATTTAAGGCCACTTTTTTTATTAGTAACCAAGATTGTGATTGGTGATGAACAAAACACAAGTTTTTGAAAGGACAGTTGGCTACCGCACAGGAGTATTGAGGTGACTTTCCTTGTATTTTTTCAGTTATGTGCAGAAATCGAACATCTCAGTAGCTAAGGCGATGCAGAACAGGAGATGGATAGGGGAAATACATGGAACTCTTTTGGCAAGGGCACTCATGGAGTATATGAAACTCTGGACGATCATGCAAGATATCACACTTCAGCCTCAAGTCTCAGACCAAGTAATCTGGAAGACGGTGCAAGATGGAGTTTTCACGGTTTCCGCTGCTTTCTTAGCTAAAAAACCTGACTTTACGACAATATTATGTGGAAAACGAAAGCACCGGCAAAGGTGAAGTTTTTCATGTGGCTAGCTTTGAAGAAGTGTTGCTTAACCGCAGAGAACCTCATGAAGAGGGGGTGGCCGCAAGAAGCATTTTGCTCCTTGTGCACAGTTGAGTAGGAATCAAGCAAACATCAGTTCGTCCAGTGCAGCTACGTAAACAATCTCTGGACATTGCTCAACACTTCGGTCAAAACCATGTTTGAGCTTCCTGGTACAATAGACGTTGAGCTTGGAGAATGGTGGATTAGGACACGTTGGAGATTCAAGAGAGAAATTAGAAAGGTCTTTGACTCCATTTTCTCGTTGATATGTTAGAGAATTTAGAAAGGATGCAATGCACGGGTATTCCAGCGCAAGTCAAGGCAGCACAACCAACTTTTCAACGACATCAAAGAGGAGTTTGCAGAATGGAAGGCGATAGGGATCATTGAGATATCTCTATAGTTGTAAATGACAATGCAGTGACCCACCTCAGGCATAACTGGGTGTGGGAGGAATGCTTGATGTATTTTCTGACTTTGGCAGCTTTCTGCTGATGTTCTTTTTGTTCTTGCCTATTGTAATCTATAATCTATTTGCTCTTAATAAATCTGGCCACCCTGTTGGGGCCGGCCAATCAATCCTTGCTTCTCTTCTGCAGAGTTTTGGAGAAATAGCTCTGTCTGGTTGGCTGGGCAGCATGGAATACAAAACAACGGAGGGAGTATGGCCACAGTCGAAGGATGCATGGCAAGCCTTGCTGAATGAGTTGCCAGATGATACGTCAACTTATAGAACTCTAGTGGTCGTAGGACATCCGGGTATTAATCTACCACTGATTTGCCGATGCCTGGATTTAACGATGGAGTACATGCCATCTGTTCATCTAGACGATGGCAGCATCAGTGTAATCGATTTCCAAGATGGACCAAAAGGAAGAGATGTTGTCAGATGCACAAATTACACAGCCCATTTAGGAAGATGGTCAATACCCATTACCAGGACAACAGAGACTGATGAAAAGTTCTATCTTCCTCAAAGGTAACATCCATGTTCTGGTGCAACATCCTTCAGGAAAACTAGCATGCCAATATCTTACATTGATGTACATAACTGAAGATCTGATATGTAAATAACATCCTTTTTTTCAAACAAAAAAAATGTACATAACATCTTTTTGAAGCTAAACAGTAGGAAAGAGTCCTACTGTTTATATGTAAATAACATCCTCATTGCATTATTCCAGATGGAAACTCTTTTTACCATTGTTGTTATTGTCATGTTGTTTGAGTATCTTTGTGATTGCGTGCAAGAAAATCAACTGATACACGCGCCATTTTATGATTATGTTCTCAGTTTCTCGATTTCAGTATGGAACGTCTTGTCAATGGGAGATAGCGACGTCATCAGTGATCTGCTGCTGCATCTGCATGGAGGAAGAGGATGGTGCAGAGTGCGGCGCATGTCTTCGTCCTGCCGCGCGTAGCTCGTCACCCTCGACAGAGCAGCTAGCTGGTCGCTGAGCCTGCTCCGCCGCGTCGCCTACCCCTACATGGCTAGGGCTTCCGAATTCTGATGGATACACTACCCCTTCCTGCCGGCAGCGGCTCCTGACGACGATGGCTTCTACACCGATACCACCCCTCTTCCTTGTCGTCCCGGCCGCCGCCTTTCCCGGGGGTGGGCTGCGTGTCGCTTGCGCCATCCTCTGCCTCGTCCACTCCGTCGCCGCGCTCATCGCATCGGAGCACTCCGCGCCGTTCTTGTGGCTGCCGCCTCCCTCGTGCGGCGCGTCTCCTCTGGCCGGTTCGCCGCGGCCTGCGCCTTTGCGGCGCTCGTTGCCGCGTTCGCCGTGCCCCTCCTGATCGGCCTTACCCTTGTCCTTCACTGGATTTGCTGTATTGCGACTACTCCGAGATGCAGCCTAGCGCCGCGGTGGCGCTAGGCGGAGCGGCGCTGCCGGCGGGCCACTCCGTTAGGGTGCCCATGGCGTTGCTGCTGCCTGATTCCTACCACAACAGCGATCGAGGTTGGGGTGTTCCACTTCCAGGTGTGCGTACTTTTACTTCATCAGTCCATCCCTGTTCCAAGTATCCCAAAAACTATTCCTAATTCGAAGTTTTCGTTACAATTTACTGAATTCTAAAATTTCACAATTCTTAGATAAGATCAGAGGCGATGTCTGTCAGGGGAACCACCGTTGCATCAACTACACAGCCCTACATGATGTGCTTGCCACTCACCTTTGGTGATTGGCATAACCAGTGAGAGCAAGACTGGCACTACAGGGAAGGGAAGACCATGGCCGTCATAAGAAAACAGGGCTCACTAGAGCTATGCTGTAGCCAAGAGCTGCGTCGGTGCAGCTGGCCCAGGTGTACAGAGCAGAGATTGTTGTGCAGACAACTCTTCCATAGACAAACGGATTGGCACACAGTTTGAAATGGACATTATGTGTGTGGGTATCTTCTTCTATCTATGTTGTCCTCCTTGTTTTCGCTATTTGTTTGGGCCTGGCCCTTGGTATTATCTTTGACTGCAGTTCTGCAAAGGGCAGGAGATTATATGATTATCAATTTATGAGGCCAATGAGAAGGTAATTGTTAATTTGGATAGAAGATATTTAGGTGAGAGCTCAAACAAGGAATTAACTGGAGCTGTAGTGGTGAAGCTGAGGGAGAGGATAAGAAAGAGAAAGGCACAACTTCGAATGCTACTAGGAGGCATGTTGGAGCTCAAGTTCACTGACACTGAGGGTTCAACTTCTGGCGTGAAGGTTGTGCTGGCTGCTAATCACAGTAAGGTTGTATATGAGATCTAACGTGCTTCTATACATATGATACACGTGATGCAAACAACGGCAAACTCATTGCATATCTTGCAATCTAGATATGATGAGCTGTCCAAGAGTCCTTATTTCATATGTTATCTTGCTGTGTTTACATTTTGTGCAGAAACTAATGTAGAGTTGATAGATGTTTATATCAAGCAGAGAAGAATCATATTTCCATCATTAATAGTTCTGGACCATCCAATACATGCTGTCTCAGAACTCATAAACATGTACCTACTGTGTCCTTTTCATTATCAACTAAGTTTTCCTTTTTATAGCTAAATTGTACAGTAGTTATCGAACTCTCATCATTTTTGTTCCGACAGCACTCTATGTCCATCAAAGTCAATATTAAATAGGGTGTTTACCTGCACACGCACTACTTAATTTCTTGGTAGTTATATAATTATTTCTGCAGCATAATGGCTTACAAATGCATGGCTAGGTTCCAAAACCACTTGATTTGGTTGATTTATGGGAGTTTTGTCTGTTCTGTGCAATGAACCATATTGAAGTGGTCCAAACCTAGTTATCAGTTTAAGCATACTCGACTTAAGATTTAGCATATATGCTAAGATGTCTCTTTGCGTCTGACTTTACTTCTCGTGATGAGTGTACCACCATATTTTCCTAGTGATCTATGAGATCTGACTGGTGAAGTAAATGTTTTTATGCAGTGCTCATCTGGGCACCTGTTTTTGTTGCCAGAAAGGCCCTAATCCAAGATGGGGTCATCTCATGCTTTAGGCTATTAATATGGAGGCATTATACTTCAGAGGCTTCCCCAAAAGGGAGAGGAGTTGTAATGACGAACACTAACAATTTACTTAGCAGTGTTTCCCAGTAAAAAGAATACTCCAGTGCATGTTACTCTTTAATGGCAGGCGAGTCAACTTGATTTCAATTTTAGCAAGGTAGTACAGAATGGAATCATATTACTGTTGAAGGGTTCTTTAATGTCAAGCTGTTGCAAGTTAAACAGTGGGCTCATCATGGAATGTGAACTTCTCATACCGATGAGCAGATTATTATTTTGAGCAGTTGCAACTTGAGGCTAGCATGGGTCCGTTCCAACCTTGACAGCATAGAAGAAGACAAGTTCATTTCATACTGGGAGGAAATCCTCCCTAGAGTATGTGGTATGCCTTTATTGAGAAATCTGAATTTACTTGCATTGCTTCTCCTCCTTTTTAGTAGGTATGATCAGAGAAGGCTTTGTACCCTCTCGTCAACTGCCTTGTCGCAGTCAGTTAGAGTAATGTATCTTCACTCAAATTGCATAATATTGTCTGGTAGCTTGTTCTATAGTAGGTTAGAAACAGAAATGCCTCTTCTGTCAACTTATGTTTGTTGCATTTATAAAATTGCACCGTCATCTTGCCCTAGTTTAACAAAAATACAAAAGAAACTGTCCCCATTACACATAGTTCATCTATCCATTGCTAAATATATGAAGCATACTTGAATTGCAGTATGCTATATTACTATCTGCCTCTTCCATATGAAGACCCACATTATCTGATGTACCATAAGAAAGAGCTTACAAACCAGCAGTGTTAAATCACTTGATTCATTTTTTGCCAGTTGCTGAAAGCTAAAAAATTGTGGTCGATTGTTTTCAGGGTTCCTTTTCCTTGTTCTCAGCAGTGTCTCATTTCTCCTTTACCAAGTATGGTTCTTTTGTATTTCTGCATATAAAAGTTGCATTGTCAACTTGTCCTAGTTAGCCAACAAAAAGAAAGAAAGAAAAGAAATCGTGTCTAGTGTGTATTGTTCATCAATCGATTATTAAAACATACAAGTAGACTGTTTGCCTCCTCCACTTTCCTGTAACACATTTATCTTCTTGCCAGCTGGATTGAATCATGTAGATCCTTCCGTGTGAAGACCCACATTATCTGATCTACCAGATGGAAGAACATATTAACTTGTCGTATTAGCATTTGATCTATTCTTTCCCGGTTGTTGAAAGCTAAAGAATTGTTGTCTATCATTTTCAGGGATCCTGCTTTCCTTGTTTTCAGGTGAGTGTTTCATTTCTCCTTTACCAAGCGTGCTGCAGGGGACAACCATTTTGCCTCAAATAATCTAAAAACGAAGTCAACAAACCCGCTCCAATTTTGTAATGCTTGTGGGATCAAGTGCCTGGTTTTGCGTGCGCCGATGCATGAATCGGACTCTCACATCCCAGAGCAGGTTGCTCTACCATGACTCAATTTACTATACTTCAGTTCAGCATTTTAAAGCCATATTTTGTATTCTCACTTCTCAGATCAGACCGATTCATTTATTCATCTTCCAATGGTCCATGAGCTTTGCAGGGTCAGCAAGCACAGCAGGTTAGTCCATTAATTAGTTGTCTAATATGACGTTTTCTTTCTGCTACTTAACTCAAAGATCTGGCAACGGTGCAAAATGATGAGAACACGGTTTCATTTTTCCTTGCGAAACTTTTATCTTTCATGTGTGTGTTGGAGGTTTGCTATTTAGGGTCTATTCGGTATAGTTTTAGCTATAAGATTCATTCTAGATATACAGTTTATATGATAAAACTATATGATTCAGCTGAATATACTTAATCCACCCATAACTCTAGATCTAATATTTCTTGAATCTAGATTTGACTAGCTCGAAGAAATTAGATCTAGAGTTATATCAAATAGGACTTTAAGAGTTAAGACGATTTGTATGGTGTTGGTTCCTTATCCCTGAATCACCTCTCGACAGCTAGCGCTACGAGCAGCTTTCAGAGAAATTCAGACATTAGCCCAGAGACAAGGGGGTAAGTTTTTTTTGCTTGACTTTTAATTCATCACCATTCTTTCCATGATGTTGTTTGCTCATTAGTTAATCCTCAATAATAGGGAGGTGAAACCTTTTGGTTTATGATTAAATCTTGTAGGTAACAAGGTGACAAACTCGACATAGTATTCTATTGGATTTGTGATCTTGAGAGTTGGTGGTGATGGCCTACGCTTTGATGTATGACCGTACTAGGGCGTACCATCTTTTTGCCTCATCACACATGTCACGGGACCATGGCAATTGCATGATCCTCCGGTGCTTCTCACGGAATAAAAAATAGAGAGGTATACCACTTAACTATTTATTTATATTTTATTTAGGTCTATGTTCTGAATTTTGGATTAAGGGTACATGAGATTAGTTTTATGGGTGCATGTCTTTTAATAAAAGGCATCTTCTGGACTGATTTCTGTATTAGGGAGAATGCACGGGGTTAGAGGGTTAGAGTTAACAGTATATACTATATAAATAGTCAATAAAAGATTCTAGACACAAATGTTTTTTAGACCTAGACTCTAAGACCAATGTAACTCCGCCCATTATCACTCACTTGACCACTTGCTTTGCCTTCTCTGCGTTCATCTCTGTGTTACCGAATTTTGTCACTGAAACTGTGCCCACCTTGACCTGTGCTCCATCATCACAGCATCCTAGGCTATGCACGCAACTACACAAGCCTGGGTTACAAAGCAACAAAGAAAGATGAAACATGGCATGCATGATCGGCTACCTGGATCCTTCTTTTCCTTCTCCTTTTTCGAGAGACTCCATCTACCTGTACACACAACACGTACACACGTGTGTCTTTTTACGCACACTTCAATAATATCAGAGGTGGCAAACATTCGTAGAGCGTCTACACACGTGTACCTACCAAACGATGTAAACGTATATACTACAAATACTGGTGCAGCAACTGTCAAATCTAGGATTTGAACTCAGCTTCTTCATACTGTCCCAAGTTGTACAGACTATTTGACATTTTGGAGCGGAGAATTGTGCACACATTCTGCATCCTCTCGAACCGTTTGACCTTGTAAGATTCCTGAACCCACAGGATTAGTTGGAGAGGCAGCCGTGTCAGGATCAGTGGCAGTATCCTGTTTCCCAGATGATCTCACTGGTGAAAGGTTGGCCACAACAAAACAGAGCATTCGGTTTGCCGACTCCACACACACACACTCTGTCTATCCCTCTCTGTCTGTCTGTCTGTCCATGGAGACAGACACATGCATCTTGCTTGACACAGTTCTCCCATGTTCGTCCTCGTCGGCGTCACCCCTCCTGCCCCCATCCCCTCTCAACCACTCGTGACTGAAGCTGGATGGCGACGCCGGCTTCCTTCACCAATGCATCATTCAACCCACTTGATCCCCCCTCACAGAGAATTGATTTGATTTTTAGTAACTATAGGATATTATAGGATATAGTAGTAAGTAGTAGTGTGGAGAGATAGTATATACTCATTGTTAATTTGGTTACCTCTAATTTTTAGACACGTTAATTGAATGGTGTGTAATGTCTACGGGATATATTAATATTATGAAGAAATGACATAGATGTCACTTGTTAATTTGGTTACCTCTGATTTTGGACACACTAATTGGGTGGTGTTGCTTGATTAGCCAGAACTTGATTACACATATTCGTTAATTCGGTCACCTCTAATTTCTAGGCACACTAATTGAGTGGTGTCTATAGGATATATTAGTAGCGTGGATAAATGATATAGAAGTTCATTGTTAATTCTACCTCTGACTGATTTTTAGACTGCTAATTGGGTGGTGGTGCTAGCCAAAACGTATAAATTGCACGTGCATTAAACAAAATAAACAAGCTAAAAAACATATCTTTGTTGATAAATTTTGAATACTAAAAATTAAGTTTTTTTGACAGAGAGATTATGAGGGATTATGTATGTGTGTGTATATATGTATATATATGTATATGTATATGTATATGTATATCTATATGTATATGTATATATGTATATGTATATTATATATGGCACGCCCTGCACAAAAGGGTGAATAAACCCACAAGCTAATAACAGAACAAACAACACAAAACTAACAACATGATACACACAGAGTGAATCGAGAATCACACTCTTAGGTTTGTTTGGTTCGTTGCGTAAGTTGAATGGTACGGGATCATCCTGAATTGATTCGGGATGAGATAGTAATGGATGAGATGATACAAATAGATTATTTAGTTAGATGTATGAAATGATACATAAATGTATTTGGTTGGTTGTACCGGATGATGCACACATGCATTTAATTGCTTAGAAAATATGCTATATCTATGTATAACTTAATTATTTTTTCGTAATAATAATTTTTATATTTGTAACTATCAATAAACTGTGCTAATTAGTATTAATCTTTAGTAATTATCATTAATGATAACTTAAGTCATCACTATTCATCACAAAATACCCATAATAATAACTAGTTATGACTAATAACATCTAATTATAATTAATTTTTAGCTAAAAATCCTTAATAACCACTAATCTTAACTAATCATAAATAATTAGCAGAGCTAATAAAAATTGGGCGGCGTCGTTCGCTTGTTTTTGCCTCACGGAACGGTTCAATATCTAGAAGGGATATTCTGAGAATCTAAACCAACTCATCCCAAACGGTTTCATGCAATACAACCAACCAAACGAGCTTAAGTGGCACGGCTAGGTGGTCGGCATCGATGGGGTGGCGTGGCTAGGCTGCCAGCAGCAGGGCTAGGTGGCAGGGGCAGGGTGACTGGAGTGGTAGGGCTAGCACAACTAGGGCGGCACGGCCAAGTAGCCAATGACGATGGGGCCGAGCGACCCTAGGCAGTGGGGCGGTGTGGTTAGACATGGACATCATAGGCATTGAAGCGCTTCTCATGACTCTCGTCGCCCTTGCTCTCCTAGTGTCATGCTCGTAGTAGCAACAACCTCTAGCACTGACGCTAATGCCCGACGTGTGTCGGTGCTAGGCGTCCCTAGGCGACGTAGCGGGGCGATCAACGACGGTGTGTTTTGTTCAGCTTTTACAACTAGCCTTTTTAGTTAGAAAGCTAAATAAATAAGTATTGGATAAAAACATCTTTTCTAATCAAAGGAGTTTTTTCTAGTATGAAGTGAAAATTATCTACCTTCTACTGTTCGATTCCTTCGTCAGTCCACATAAGCAGGGCTGGCAACACCCCTGGCTCGGCTCGG
>KE372965.1:198950-209809 GCA_000418225.1 Zizania latifolia | reverse complement strand
CCACCACCTCCTCCTCCGCGTCACCCACGCTCTCCGTCACCGCCTCCTACCGCGCCAACCTCCTGTCCGATGACTCGTCCACGCTGCCTCTCCACCTCCGCCTCACGTGGGCCCACTCCCCGCTCGGCCCCACGCTATCCTTCTCCCCGTCCGCCTCCGCCAACGCCGTGCTCCTCCGCCGGCGTAGGGGCTCCCGCTCCGTTCCCTCCGGCTCCGGCTCCGGCGATGAAGACGGCGGGGTATCCTCGCCGCCGCTGGCGCTGTTCTGGGACCTCACCGCCGCGCGCTACGACCCAGCGGTCTCCCCGGAGCCGGTCTCCGGGTTTTACGTTGTGGCCGTCGCCAGCGCGGAGGTCGTGCTAGCCGTGGGCGACCTGGCCGCGGAGTTCGTCAAGGTCAAGTTCGACAACCAGATCCCCAGGGCCCGCGTCACGCCGCTCTCGCGTGGGGAGCTCGTCGTGGTGTCCGACCCGGCGGCAATGCACACCGCGCGCGTCCGGTTCGCGGAGGACGGGCCGGAGCACGAGGTCAGCGTCGGCTGCGCGCCGGGCTCCAGTGGAGGGGATGAGCTGTGGGTGAGCATCGACGGCAAGCGCGTCGTGCAGGCGCGCCGGCTGCGATGGAACTTCAGGGGCAACCAGACCGTGTTCGTCGACGGCGCGCCCATCGACGTCATGTGGGACCTCCACGGGTGGTGGTTTCGGGAGCCACCGGGCTGCGCGGTTGTGATGCTCCGGGCGCGGAGCGCGCTCGAGAGCCGGCTCTGGCTGGAGGAGGAGGCCGCCGCGCCTGGCTTCTCCCTCGTCGTGCAAGCCTTCAAGAGCCCGCCTTGACGACCATCTTCCAGAGGTCTCATTTGCTCACTGCTCTGGCTTCTTTCCATTGGAGACTTGGTGGAATTCTTTAGCAAACCATCAAAGCAATGTGTGGTTCTTGATTTCAACTTAGTTAGATTTCTTATGAGAGATAATTACCATGTTTGTGGAAAAAAACAAGATCATGAACAGGGCATATACATTGATGAGATTGCTGTGTGTGTAGGATTCTCTCCTCTTTTTTCCTTTTTCCCTTTCTCTTTTCTGAATAATTGTTAGTTTGGTATGTGTCCGTACAGTTAACAAAAAACAACATAAAGCAATTTAGAGTGTGTTTTCATTCTGCTCTGCTGAGCTGCATGGGGTGGTGCAGCCAGATTTGGATTGTGGAGCACTAGTTTCTGCTTTGATGTAAAATCAAAATCCATATTTACCTGCATTGAATTTAATCTTTACTGTTATACAATTCGGCACTAACAGTGATAGGAGTGACTTGCAGTATTTTGTATTTCTACAATATGCATATATTGTTTACTGCAAATCTGCAATCAACAAAGCAATGTCAGCACAAATTCTTGCACTGTGCCATCAAAATCTCTTGTACGGTTGATAGTTGTTCCATACAGTATGAGCTTAGCTGCTGCAATTCAGCTCTCTGGTACTGATTCCTGTGATCTGCAACATGTTTGCAGATAATAGCAGCCTATCTTTTTCTTTTAATTGTCATGTCTTGCATCATGCATAGGTTGTTCAGAAGTAAACACTCATGCATCTGTGCTTCCATCATGTTGCGCTCTGCAAAACTAATTTTGACAAGTTGTAATATTGTATTGTTTTACCAAGACTGCATAGCTGGTGCGGTACATGCTCTTCTACATCCTACACTGTGATGTAGGTGCATGTGTAAATTGTGATGGCATTAAATTTTCCCCTGATTTCACTTTGGTCCCAGCTGCATACTAGCAGGTGAGGTACTGTTTGGTGTTTGTTTCCTGGTACAACTCGTGAGAACTTCGCTTTGCTTTTCTGCTGCTGCTTCTTCTCACGAGAGAATGAGTTGGCTTGGCCCCTGATTTCACGAGAGAATGATGTCTAGAAGTAAAATTTATTGTCCAAATAAGTTATAAATTGATGTTGGATCTTGTTGATGGAAAAAAGCACTTGTTTTAAGTCTTTTTGAGTTTATTTAGATCTTCACTTTACGAGATGTCAAAAATTGTTCTAAATAATAGTATTATCAATTAAACACCAAACACAATATGTTTATGGGTAATACAATATTTTTACTATACTAGACATATGATAATATTATATTTCAGAAGCCATTTAGAACAACACATCGCGCTTTTGAAAACTTTTTTGATAACAACTTATTTGGATTGTTAAGTTTAATCTGACTTATAAATAGGCCAAAACTGTCCAGAAGGAGGCTTCTTTCCCTGGTTGTTGCTATGCTCTTCTCTTCCATCTGATGCCAAATTGCCAATGGAATTTGCGGGGAAATGGTGATGGTGATATACTGATATCACCCCACACGTGACGTGTTGTCTCCATCACTAGTTCTACACTAAACTATATTTGCCAAGCAACCGTGCTGGTACATAGCGACAAGCTATGTCGCTTCTTTTGTATTCTCTTTTCTTGTACACTTGCTACATTAGCATACGACAGTGTCTTTACATGATCAAACATAACTCAGTTTCCTAGTTCTCTGCTGTTGGCATCTGATCTTCAAATGAACCTGACATTGCTTTTTTTTACTGTCACTGGATTAACCCAGTTTAACTGCAACTGATGCAGAAGCAAGTTCAGGGGTTGAAGCAGGAGATAATCCTTCTGGGCACGGCACGTCGGCACTGATAATTGGAATGGACGAGCTCAACTCCGGCCGGCCTTGATTGTTTACTGTGACTTGGTTGGAGGTTGGCCAAATGCAGTTGTTGCTTTCACGATTTATTATGCTTTGCTTTCAAGGTGTGCAACGCATCTGCTGATGTATGCTGAGTTGCTGACAGTGCTCATAGTGTTTCAGTGGTTGATGACCTCGAAGTTTACCTCGAAGAGTATCAGGTTTATCACTCGGTTCTTCGTTGCTGCACGCATAGAAAACTCGATCGATGATGATTCTTGAGTACTTAGGAAACATGTCTCATAAGGCTAAGGCTTGCAAGTTTTGTAAACCTCTCAAGTTTATCTGTGTGTGAAATGTCTCAACTGATCACTGTCTGAAATGTATCAACTGATCACTTTCTGAAATCTGTTTGCATTCACCCTTGAGTCCATTCCAGTTCAACAAGTGGCCAATCTTACTGGTCACACATTTCTATCGATGCAAGACTGGTTCTTTCTAAGAAATTAGAGAGTTGAACAACTATCAAAATCACCGGCCATGATATCAACAGATTACAGCACGCATCATCCAGCTAGTGGCATATATTATCTCGGCTCTCATCATCTCAATCCGTTGAAATTATGCAATGGTCCATGAGTTTCACATCACGATTGTGACAGTGTCATACGTAGGATGGCCACTAGATTTATTGCCAAACATCAGTTGGATATTAGGCACAGCCATCACATGAAAATAGTAGGTATATGTCCATATGGTATAGCTCAAATTTCCTCATGTTAAATCACAAAATTTTCATGTTAAATGTCGATTTCGTATAGCGCTTCGACTTGGTGTTTTTTTTCTACCTTTTCCCCTTTTCGTTCGTGAATACTATGGTAAATCGGTCATTGCTTTTGATGAATACTATTGCCTATTATAACTAGTTTGACTTTTTTAAAATCAAACTTTTTCAACTTTGATCAAGTTTAAATAAAAATATATAAACATTTATAATATCAAATAAATACATTATTGACATATTTAGTGGTCGATATAATTAAACTAATTTGATGTTATAATTGTTAGTATATTTTTTTATAAAATTAGTTAAAATTTGAGAAATTTGACTTATTAAAAAATTAAACGACTTATAATACGTAACGGAGGGGTAACGGAGGGTGTACAAATTAAAGATAGCACTCCAACATCTCAAAGTAAAAAGAAAGAAACGAACAAATAAAAGTTGTGACACCGCTACCCTTTAGATTGGAATTTAAATGCCGATGTAAATGGCCTCACATGAAAGCACTGATAACATCTCAATGTTCTGACTGTTTTACCTTTTGTACTACTATGAGTAACCACCAAACTTCAGTCATTGCAAACCTGCTCTCATCAAAAGTTTAAGAGCCACTGAATCATTAAAACAAACTGTTTAGGAATCCGTCAATCCATCATTTAGACCGAAAAGAAAAGGGAGAAGTACGAGTGAGTAAGTAGCAGCAACCGAAAGCTAGATCGTCACTGAAATTTATTCCGAGAATAACCAAACAACCTCTGGACGGAATGCACGGGGTAGAGCTGCATTACAGCTTGTAAGCGACACTACACCAGCTCAAACTGAAAGTCTGAAACGGCAGAACATACATGCAATAATGGAGCTTAGCTACATCGATCGCAGCTGCGTATAGACGATGGATGGGTACCTGACGGACGCCTGAAGAGGTCGTCATCATGCCGCCGGCGATGGCTTGGCTACGACGACGGGGAAGTCGACGACGACGACCTTGTCGATTGCCGCCATGAACGTGCCTGCGAACTCCAGGTGTCTCTCATGGCTCATGTAGCTCGTCAGATCTTCAGAGCTCGCGAAGGCCAGCGAGAAGACATGGGTGAAGCCCTGCGTCAGCATGTCCTGGTTCGACACGTCCTTTCCCCTGCAAAAGGATTACAGATCCAATGCGCTTGCACAATGATCAATCTTTAGCTGTTTTAAACCTCAAATAACACAACTTCATCTAGCTACTGTTACTAGTGATCTTAGGCGTGTTAGTTATGATTTCAGGTTAAGATGTCTTCTGCTTCGGAGTGCACTGATGAACTTAGATTCAGAGCAGAAAAGAAGTCCAAATATGACAGTGTTGATGTATATATACCACTCGAAGGATTTCACCATGTCCATCTCTGAGACAAGCTTGGTCATGCCTTGCAGGATGTCATCCACCACGGCGTCTTCCTTGAACTTCACCATGCAAAGGTGCTTGATCTCCCCCATTGCGGAAGCTCGAAAAGTGCAAAGCTCACTACCTTCAGTGCCTTTGCAGAGTGCGATCATCACACCACGGTGGCCACCGTTTTTAAGGGCAGAGGGAGCACAAGCTCTGCTCCGGTGAGGGCCACCACCACCGACAGGGATCACTGTAAAACTTATAGAGGCTTTTCTTGGCAGTACACTTGATTGAATCATGCCTGCACAGTCAGCCCCCACACTGTTGCAGACTTGCAGGAGGGAAGATGAGCCATAAGCCATTGCTGCTGGTTTGAGCACACAGTTAGATCTAGCATCAGCCATGATTGGTCTGACCGACATCGTTGCGTGGACAACCATAGGTTGTTCTCCTGCCACAGCCCACAGGAGGCCCTCTGGTCCTCAAAGATTTGGTTTTCAGAATAGAGATCACGATCTGGACTTTAATCTTCAGATCTTGGATCAGAGTATGCAACATTGCGCTGGTTTCCACCATTATAGATCATGCTTGACCAACTAAACTCAGACACACTAATTCACCAATTGGGTCACTTTGCCATGGCAGCATCAGACTTGACAAAAATAGGACATTGGAGCCACATGCTGCTGCAGTTACAGTGTGAATAGCACTGTTCGATGTCTGACTAAGCGCTTCCAAGTAGATGCAGTCACAGGCATGATGGCAAATTGGCGACTGATCTAGATGCTGCTGTCCAGGAAGAATTTCTGCACGGCTGCATGAGTGAGACAGCTGCTTTGGGTTGGTCTGTTAATCTGCAGCTCAAGCATCATGTTCTTCCCAAATCCCTGATCCATGACAGGTACTTCTTGTTTGCAATTTTGCAGGCGTTTGTGGTTTTTAACAACAATTCGTCGGTGGGGTTACCATAAGTGAGATAAGCTATTGAATGCAATGAACTCTTGAGTGTGATTAACAGATAAATGTGTTTTCTAACAAGAAACCTGAACAATTTCTCATATTTACATCCTCCAAAGTAATGTATAGCATACATCCATGAATCTACATGTATTGATGCTTCTAATTTTACATGTAGTTCACCCTGCAGACAGAAGACTGAACAACAGAAACTTAAAGCTGCCACTTGCAGGATCTTAGCTTTGGTAGATCATGATCTGTCATGAATATGAGGATTCTCTACATGCTTTTTCATCGTTTGGTTGTTATTTCACCAGGAGGATTAACTTCAGATGGTGGCAAGTTGTTCCCCCCTTCCACTGATGGAGCAAATAATATCTGATTCGCTTGGTCAGGTTCATTTATAAGAACCTGTGATGTCCTTGGTGAATGCCCTGTGCCAACAAACAGGCAATTGCACTGATCTGATCTTGATGCCTCAGGAGAGCATGGAGGTATAATCACTGCAGCTGGTAGAGGAGACATCGTGTGCTTGCTATCAGGGTAGTCACACAATGAAATTCGACAAACTGGGCATGTTGAGTGCTGCATCAACCAAATATCTATGCAGGCCACATGAAATTCATGGCCACAGTATGGAAAAATACGGAGTACATCTTTCTCTTCGTATTCTGCAAGACAGACGACACACCTGCCAATGATGAAGGAAATAGTTCAGAATCAATGCTTGGTGTAAACAGGGAGAAATGCTAGCAATCATCTACACAAAAGTCAAAACAGAAATCACAATTCAGATATAGAGCAGAGATAACAACATTGTCTCACCATTTTTATTATAATTGCGATCATGAAATGGAATAATGTCAATACAAGGCAACATTTTGTTTGACACACCAAAACTACTTGAACAAATATCACCGGTACGATAAACAGAAGCATCTCTGTAACTTCTTTAGATGACAGTCAAATGCATCACACAACCAAGCTAATCCACGCTTCCATCTCATCAAGCAGAGGGAAGGGTTTAACCTACTTGATGACAGTGCTCCATCATTCTTCCATCGGCAGTTAAGTATTTGTGTTCCATTTTTATGTGATTAAACTGATGATTTTAGCTGTTTGGTAGCAATGCAAGTTCAGGGACCTCACAATTCAATAGGAAATCTCCAATTAAACACAATAATCAAGATTTTCATACTAAAAAAGTCAAACCATTTCTCTTAGGCACCTACATCCACATGGAGGACTTCCTTGGTAGTACTATAAAATCAATCAAAACACTCAAGGACAACTTACTTAAGTTCATCGCAAGGCATGCTTCTTTTCAATATTTTTAAGTGGAAGTCATCTATAATTATGCCTTGCCAAGATTAGATATGTGTCACGTCAAGAATAGATCAGAGGCAATCACATGGTTGCCAAACATTAAGATGGAATATGTTAGGCAACAGATAGTATTGCCTTTTAAGCAAATTACGGTGAGTAAGGCTCAATGGTTGTTTCTTAGTTTTAGGTCATCGGTTATAATCACTAATAACATACACTTCAAAATGATGAAAATGCATACAACCTATATCAGCTCATTCAACAATTATAAACTGAACCAAGCATACCCATAACCCATGCTAAGAATGGTTCTAGTCTGCTGAACAGAAGAATTTCCCAAGATATGTGAAGATCCAGCGCAAATGAGTGCTTCACATGGTCTCATCCATTGACTAGAGTTTGACAGATCTCCTAGCACCTTAAACGGGTCAATGGTAGTCATCTAAGTGACATTCAGAAGAATCTCAACTAAACACTGACAATGACATGTGCTGAAAGAGCAAATATCTAATCCTAATATATAATGGTTGATAGATCCCCTTTTCCTCACTCGTCTGAGGGCGCCCTCGCAACCCTAATTGCAGCTGCATTCAGTGCTCCAATCACCGACTAAATCATAGCAACTAAAACGTGCTCAGATGAGTATCGCGGTTCCATTCGAACTGCAACCGCAATCATCGGGATCAATTCACCCTATGAACAATGAATTCGACCTCAATGCGATTACCAAACCGGCACGCGCTAAGAAGCATCACCGCCACATTGCAGATTCGAAGCTTAGATGTCACGCAACGCAATGCTGCAGTGCGAAGGTATGGCAAAGGCACAGATTTGGCAGCAGTGAATCGCGATCGGTACGGAAGAGTAACCGAGAAGGACTTACTGCACGGCGGCGTCGGAGGAGTCGGAGGAGGACGAGCCGCGGGGGGCAGCGGCGGAGAAAGCCCGGGTGGGGAAGGCGGCGACGGCGGCGGGGTCGAGACCCCCGGCGGCGCCCGCCGGAGGGCCCTGGCGATCGACGTAGATGGAGGAGAGGAAGTGCGAGGAGGCGAGGGGCGGGAAGCGAGCGAGAGCGGCGCGGCGGCGGCGGTGGCGGCGGACGAGCGCGCAGAGGAGGCGGGAGCAGACGAAGACGATGAAGAGAACGCTGACGCAGAAGCCGAGCAGCGTGAG
Source organism: Zizania latifolia (assembly GCA_000418225.1). NCBI lineage: Eukaryota > Viridiplantae > Streptophyta > Magnoliopsida > Poales > Poaceae > Zizania > Zizania latifolia. Next base: position 201,539 of record KE372965.1, on the reverse strand, counting down.
CACCATGCTGGTGGACACCCCGGACGCCATCGCGGCCCCCCTCGCCGGCGGCGGATGGGAGGGGAGCGGAGCGGAGCGGAGTGCGGCCTTGTCTCGATGCCGCGCACTCGCCGCTTGGTTGCGTGGAATCTAATGTGGTGGCCTGTGGCCACTGCTGATGCAATTTGCAATATTTGTCATCAACCACCAGTTGCCGTTTCCGGCGCCGGTTCATCTCATCTGATTGACCGTTACGGTCTCTAGTAGCTTTCATTCATCAAGCTTCCTCAGAAAAAAAACCAACACATCTCCAAAGTACCATCCTCACTAGAGAAAAAAACGATGATTTAACACAATTAAGAATATCCTCTTAATTATGTTGCCAACAATGATATATAGAACCATTTTGTCATCAAACTTTTTTATGACAAAATATAAAATTTGATAGGATGAATTGATGTAGAATTTGGGCTAGCTAACAAGTAGAAGAAAAAACAGGCTATATCTCAAGTATAAATTTACCGTGCAATTGTCACATAATTGTATTGCCAACAATGATATATAGAACTATTTTGTCATCGGTACGATTAGGGATGGTAGTTTAACCTGATTACTCGTTTACTCGTTGGTAAAAACCTTATTAAGGTCAGATATGTTCTTAGTATCATACCCGTTGGGTAAACAGATACGGATATGGATATTGACTATCCATACCCGTTTCGTCTGTTTACCCGAATAACTGTGAGTATATAAATAAAAAACCCTAGCCCCTCACTTTGTCTCCCTTCCTCACCCGTCGTCTCCCTCCTAGGGCCCTCTCCTCATGGCAGCCCTCCCTCCCTCCCTCCCTCACTTTCTCTCCTCACTAGCTGTCTCCCTCCTAGACCCCTCTCCCTGTGGCCGGCCTCCCTCCCCACTTTGTCTCCTCACTAGCTGTCTCCCTCCTAGGCCCCTCTCCTTGTGGCTGCCCTCCCTCCCTCACTTTCTCTCCTCACCAACCACCTCCCTCCCAGGCCCCTCTCTCTATAGTAGTGTGGCCCGACCGAGACCTCGCCGAGTCCTTGCCACCGCGCCCCCTCTCCCTGGCAGCCTAGCTAAGACCCCACCGATACGCCCAATGCCTGAGTCCCTGCCGCCGTGCCGAGCCCCCGCCATCACGGCGAGAAGTTGTCGCTGCACCGAGACCCCACCGCCGCGCCGAGACGCCACCCCCACGTCAAGATCATACCCCATGCCCAGATTCCGCCGTGGCCATACCCCGCTGCGCCCTCAGGCCGGCCTCCTTGCCGGCCCTATTGTCGGCGCCCCCCACTCCTTTAGTCCTTTGACCTTGTGACCGCACGTTCTCTTCACGGGTAAACGGGTATACCCGTAGATATATAACGTCCGCGGATGATGGGTATGGTTATGGGTTTTTACCTATCGAGAAAACATGTACGGGCATGGATATACATGTTGGGATATGGGGAGGCTACGCTGACGCTTAATTTCAAAAATTTACCCCGTTAGCCCAGGAACCATGCGTGTAATGGGATCATGGATCGTTACCTTGAACCACGAGACGCGCTCGGGCAGCGGAAGTAGAGTTGGAGTAGCGCGCTCTCAAGAAACTCTTCTCCCGGTTTCGTTCGTTCATCAGCGATCCGGCGATGAAGACAACGGGATCCGCCGATCCGGCAAACTCCGTAGGAAGAAGATGAACACCGATGCAGCAACGGTGCCTCTACGGTATCCACACGTACAGGGACGGTATCACCTCGCGCCGGCGTGCTAGCACCTCTCGCGAGATCTAAAAGATCAATTACAACACTTGTGATCGTGGAGAGAGGAGAGGTGGCGGCTAGGGTTAGGGTGAAGTAACAATGAACAGCAACCTCCACGTGCTAGCCCCACCCCTCTTTATATAGTGCACCAACGTGGGCTTTTAATCTGCATCAAAGCCCAACAGATCTAATCTGTTCACGCGGTCCAGAACTTCCGGCTATAGCCGAAACTTTCGGCCACCGGAACTTTTGGATCTCATCCGGAACTTCCGAAATAGACCTTCTGTATCGAATTAATTCTTAACCCAGACCTTCCGGTCCAACCGGAACTTCCGGTTCGTCCAGAACCTGGAACTTCCCGCTCTAGCCGGAACTTCCGGTTCGTCTAGAAAATCGAACACTAGGACTGACCCGGAACTTCTGGTCCTACCAGAACTTCCGGATGCTCCAGAACCCGGAACTTCCGGTTCCCCCAGAATTTTCTTGGGCACAATTACATCAATCTCCCACTTGCACAAGAACCAATTCTTTGCAAGATTCGAATTTCATCCCCTTAAGCATGTGACCCGATAGGTTCATACGCAAACGGCCACTACTCGAAAAACTCCCTTCCAGATAGCTGATCAAAAGCGGCACCTAGCAGCACATATTGACCTCCGAAAGCATACAAAGTCAAAATCATACTTTCTGAACCTTGATATACACACACACCATTCCCTTTACCACACGACATCAGTCAAGCTCAAGGCGAGATACGTGCCACCCTTGTTGGATAGCTCGACATTTCACTCGATCAAGTAGTAGATTCAATTATGACTAACTCTTTAGTCATAGTGGCATAGCCATG
>KE372965.1:140506-159948 GCA_000418225.1 Zizania latifolia | reverse complement strand
CTTCAAGCAAGGACGGCTTCTTCAAGTTATAACACACGCTTCACTACTCTCTGAGCCCTAGCTCGTGTAATCCGACACTGTAAACTCTATTCTCGACTAGTAAACACCCTATCAAAACCCAGTGGACGTAGGCCTATTACCCTATCAGGGGGGCCGAACCACTCTAAAACCTCGAGTCACCTCCGGCCAGTTCTATTCATACGAGCTGTGCAACCATCGGGTCTTGAGCGCAGCGCTTCCCTGCCATCACAAATCACCCCCTCGGACCACCCCCGAGGAGGATTGTCCGACCATCTGTCGACAAGTGTCTTACTGTTTTATGGTTTGCTTTGCAGAATCAGAATCAGACAACGAAAAGTAGCATATGCACAGAAGAACACCAAGCAGAAACCGCAGTTATCTAACTGAAATACTAGGATGTCCATAAGCTTGCAGAAAAATAGGTGGTGGCTTGGTGAATCTTCTTTCACCAGATCCTCAGGTCAGAGTTTCATAGCTATTTACATGCATTTTCTTTGTTACCATAGCTACATACTTCTAAATGTTCTTCTTTTTTCAAGATATGTTTGTAGAACGTACTATTTCCTTTAGCATAAATTGAAATTATTATTCTGTATGTTGAATGATGTTTCCTTTTATCTTTAACGATACGTTAGATAACACCAAAGTAAAGTTGATAACTGTTAATCATAAGTTGGGAAAGATATGTTAGAATGCATCTAATTGTCAACAAGGTGATGGTATGAAGTTGCACCAAAAAGCTAATTCAACTTGTAAGTTACTTCCAATGAGCCTTTATCTTTTATATGGGAGATTTCTGTAACGACAATTCTGGATTGCTGATGCCTCTACCTGGTTAATTCAGTAGCATGACTAGGACAAATTAGTGACCCCAACAACATACATATGAAATATAAGCAGGTCTATTCCTCTTGCAGATTCCATGATCATGGAGGCACAAAGAGTTGAGGCAGATGGAGCCACCATCTGCTGCTTGTCAGAATTCATTATTGCAAAGGAGAAGAAAAAACTCTGCATTTATAGTCGTGCACTGCAGAGTTTATCTTGGAGCATCAAAAAATGTTTGTTATGCAAGAGAGCAGGTCACACTTACAAAGAATGCAAACCGGAAGAGTTTAACGAAGTGGGTGGATAGAGTCAATCAATTGCTTGACACGCGCTTCGTCGTGGCAACCGAAATAAAATCATCTGATTGATTCATGAGTCAATTGAAAAATCCATCGATGTATCTCATCGATTGTAAAATTCATGTTTAATCACAACATTATGTTTGATGCACTGTGAACTTTGATGTGTGTGGTACTTTTGATGTATTTCATCGTTTGTAAAATTCATGTTCAAATAGTATATTAGATTTTATGTATTGAGAACTTTGATACGTGTGTGCTAATTTCAATGTATATTACTATTGTTTCATGATTCTTGCGTACTTACTACCTTATGATTCTTGCTTACTACCTTATGATTCTTGCTTACTTACTACCTTAATATTTGCGCTCGTAGTTATGGACAACAATAGGGACTTTCTGTTCGAGCTTCTCGATCGGACCAGTATATGCACATCACTATGCAGCGTTCAAATGACACAGGAAGATGACGACCATCGATCCAAGATTGAGCTTGGGTCACTTAGGCCTCCGTAAAGACCATGGACCATTCATCCTCGTTGTTTCCAATTAAGCATAGTAATATCCTGAGTAATTTTGCATGTTCTCAAGAAGTCTCATATAACCAATTCTGTGTAGCATATTTTTAGGTTATGCGGCACGAACTGGCCCGCCTGTGCCCTGTGCGCCTGCTGCCGTTGAGCACTTGGGCGGAATAAACGAGGGGACATGTGGCCCTTGCGCAGTTGCACGCCAGATTCCCCACTCCTAGTCCCCACGCGCCACGCAGTGCTCCTTCCCGTAGCACTCCACCGTGCTGGCCACGTCCATCTTATCCCTCCCATTCTGCATGCATGCATGCCAATTAACATGTATACATCTTCCTGTGCACTGGTGAAGCAAAATGCTAATTGATGGTAGCTGCCTTTTGGATTCATTCTTCACCAAAATGACTGTCAAAGAGAGCTCCAAATCAATTCATGAATATGACTTATGATGAGAAGAGTATCTTGCAGATTAGATGATGGGATAGGTTCTCAAGTATCTCTTTTTTTTTTCCATCAGAAAATGCATCGTTGTACACAGTGTAGGCATCGGAGCTCACTGTCACTATACAGTTTCTGATTTTTTTCGGCCATACTGTGAACCACACAGCCGCACGCAGTCATCCACAGAGTTGCACGCCCATATCACCTTGCAATCACTCACTATTCAAGGGGTGTTTGCATGTTCAGACTTGTGGCCTTCTGAAGCCAACAAGCCTGTCCATATGGGAACCAAGCTGTGCTTGTCATATGCATTTGCAGCTTGCATGCACCACACAACTGAAATCTTTACTTGCCTCTGGGCGATTGTCATTTCCTGCCAACATTATCCTCCCGCTATACACGGATACTGATGTAATTTCCTTCCAGAATAAGCTTGAAACTGAATTAATCTCCGCCGTACTTCCCTGTGGAATATCATGCTGTAGGCCAAACCCAAGATTACAAGACAAAATATGTCAACTTTACTAAGCTGTACTGATAGAAAGTGGGTTTGTTCCATTGCAGCATCATGTGGCTATATTCATTCAGTCAAGGGTACATCAGTAGCTCGGCCATTGCATTCAGTTGTAGATCAAGTTGTACTCAACTCAACCTACATGCTGTGCCATAGCATCCCCAATTACCAATTCTTTTGTTTTTCATTTCACAATATAGAAACAATGGTAAAATCTTAGATCAGCTAACAAAAGACACTACTAATAACAGATACATAGACCAACATATATTGAAGTTACTGACAGTACAAGCAAATCATGAATTCTAGGATTATCTTTTGACGGCACAATAACACCTCACCCAATTTAGATGAGCTGTGGTACAGCCTTAAATACTCCCACCATTTCAGATTACTTAGCATCCTAGCATTCAATTTTTTATCAAAATACTTGTCATTCTTAAGTTCCAAAGCAATTTTTGCGGTAACATTCCCTCTATACCCTTCTTGGATAATCAAAGCATGAAAAGTAGCATATGCACAGAAGAACACGAGCAGAAGCTGCAGTTTTCTAACTGAAATTCTAGGATGTCCATAAGCTTGCAGAAAAATAGGTGGTGGCTTGGTCTATCTTATTTCACCGGATTAATTGGCCTCTCCACTGATTAATCAGCTCGCACCGCCCAGCCTGGATCCATGTCGCCGCCCGGCCTGGTCTGAGCCGCCACTGCCTAGTTCGCACCGCCACCGCCTAGTCCACACCAAAGAACGCCTGGATCCACACTGACGCTGCCTGGTCCGTGCCGCCAACACATGGATCCACGCCGCCGACGCCTGGATCCACACCATGCGGCCGCGTCAGGCTCACATTGGATCTACGCCAAGCGCCCACGCCAGCCTCGCACTACCGGAGCCGCCCTCTAGACGCTGCCGCCGGAGCAGCACCTCCAGATGCACCGGCACCGTCCACATGCCTCACCGGCCTTCTTCAGTGGTGAAAGAGAGATAGTGAGAGAGAGAGAGAGGAATACACTTGTACACGGCATGTTGTGATGTGGTGAAAAAGAAAGAAAAGACGGGGAGAGAGAATTACAGAGACATGTGCCAAGAGACTGTTCTATAGGGTTCCAAGTGATGGTTTATCCTAGAAATATCAAATATGAATACTATAATATATTATTTAACTATTTAGTCAACCAATTAATTCATTTAATCCCCGATTAATCCCTATTCGGTGGTTGGCCAATCAGCTACCGATCATCAATTTTTCTAACACTGACTATTAATAGGAGTAACAATGTAATTTGCGAGAATAAATTTGGTGAGTGTGGACCCCAAACTCTCCACCATAAGAACCTCTCCAAATTGACACCACGTGAAAGATGGAGCTCATCAGATGGTACAGGAAGAGGATGGCAGAGAGCGGCCTGGCATGCCCATCAAGGGCGGCATGGAGGGAGAGGGGGCTGCGCCGTTGGGGTGGTGTGCCCTCTTTATCCAGCGTTAGATGAACTTGTATCCACATACCCGAGATGTCACACAAAGCGTCCAAAATTTTGAAAAAGCCTCCACTGTAATATGGACATCCACCCAGTTTATAAGATATTATCATACCAATCACCTACAACTTTAAAAATATAGACAATCACCACATACGATCCCATAAAAATAAATATAACACGAATAACGACTCAAAAGTCCAGATGTGTAAATTAAGTTACACTACACATTAAAACTAAGATAGGATGTAAATGTTATGCAAGGTGACATGTGATAAGTTGCTACATCCCAACCAATAATGATCTTGTCAATAATGTTGTTGTCTGTCTCACTGCCTTTCTCTTGACTCTAACATTGCTGTGGTACTCATTAACAAGATTATTATGAATTAGGATATAGCAACTTCAACCACACGTCACCTTATACAATATTTACATGTGTAGTGTAGATTAATTTACACATCTGGACCTTTAAGTCGTTATTCGTATTATGTTATTTCTATGAGAACGTATGTGGTGATTGGCTATAGTTTTAAAGTTATGAGTGATTGGTATGACAATATCTTATAAACTATCTATCATAGATGTCTATATTATAGGGAAGACTCCGCCAAAATTTTGAATAAATTTTAAACTTAGATAATTTTAGTGCTTTGTGTGACGTCTTGGGTATGTGGATACCTAGGGTATTACACTCCATCCTTCATGTAGCGTTAATCCCTAGGAATCCTCGTGGTGTAGAGTTTAGAGCCCACCCCCACCAAATTTATTTCTGTAATTTGCCACAACCCCATGACGACTATTGGACATAACAGACTTAATTAAGAGTAACAATGTAATTCCAGCTGACTCATTGGCGCCTTCAATTGCACATGAACTTTCCCTAAGGTTATGCCTTCGATTGCAAATGGATCGGCACTAAGATTATGGTTGAAGCATGCATCAATTGGCCATCGACACAGAAATTTGGTGACTTCGTGTGGTGCATTACAAGAGCCGAGCATTCGGACAAACACAACTATAAATCACCCATTATTAGATCTGAACGATTACTAAAGCAAGAGAAATTAAACATGCAATGGGTTCTTGATCTCTCAAAACAATTTAGGGAAAAGCAGCACAAATTCCTAACAGTAACTGTGAGAACAGAAAGCAGATAGGAGAGAGTACGAACAGTGGAAGAAGATCGCGGAGCCTAATCGATCTCCTGGAGCGATGCCCCGGCGGCGGCGACGTCCTCTGCGGTGAACTTCCCCTTGGCCTTGTCCGCGGCGCGGCCCCGGGCCTTGCGGTCAAGGAGGGCCTTGCGGTCTTTGTCGAGCTTGAGCTTGGTTACGATGACCTTGGAGGGGTGGATACCGACGTTAACGGTGGATCCGTTCACCTTCTCCCTTGTGATGCGCTCGACGTGGATGACCCAGCGGCGGCGGTAGACCTGCACGACCTTCCCCTCGCGGCCCTTGTAGGTGCCCCGCGCCACCTGCACCTCGTCGTCCTTGCGGACGGGGATGGAGCGGACGTTGTACTTGTGGCGGAGCTCGGAGGAGAGCGCGGCCGACATGAGCACGCGGCGAACGGAGGAGGGCGCTGTGAAGTGCGCCTTCCGGCACTTCCTCCGGGAGCTCGTGACGCGTGGGTTGCGCTTCATGGCGGCGGCGGCGGCGGCGGCGGCGGCGCTAGGGTTTTCGGTGGCAGAGGTTGCGGAGGGAAGAGGGTGGTATATAGCAGGAAGCTGATGGGGAATGGATGGCGCAGATTAGCTAGATGGGATGAGTGCTTCGGCCGAGGCCTTTTTTGATTTAGGCCTTGAAATGTCGTGGGCTCTGGGCTTCAAAAATAGGCCCATATTCGGAGAAAGAGGCCTAATTCAGACCCAATTAAGGCCCAATTCCCGGAAAATTAACCTGGGCCGGGATTCTGGCCCATGGCCACAGTCGTGTGTACTGTTGTTTCTTCTACAAGTACTTGACCCAGTTCGAAATGATCCTACGACAAAACTTTAATAAAAAATCTGATCAAATTATGATGCGATTTGGGTCATCCCTGTTCCCACCGTAACTAGAAATTTGGACATTAAGCACCCCTTTTTACCTTATATTTCTACATATACCCATATATTTGTCAACATCACAAGCATGTTTTTTTTGGAATTTACAACAAGTAGAGAGAACGAAATTATATATTATTCCAAGAGAATAGTATCATATGTTCTCTTCTTATATCAATATCAATCTAGACAGTGAGATTGTATGTCTCAAGCAAATTGATGTAAGAGATTACAAGGTTTGATTACTTGATGTCAGCTTGAGATTCAATGCTGATTGAAATGCCTCTACAGGCACCTCAACTTCACCTTATGTATATACGGCCGAAAGTTATATCGATCGAGTTGATTAAAGTATCTATAAACTATAAAAAATAATCTACCGAGTGTACAAGATTTGATAATATATTATATTTTCTCTTCGTCAAATATTTAAATTACTGTCACATAGATAGTAAGGAATTACAATATAAAAATATATATATATATAGAATATACTAATCTTTTATACCGGTTCAATTGCCGTGGCATATGTGTACACTTACTAGCTAATTGACAAGTGGGAACGAAGAGAGTAGCCGGAGTAGTTAATTATGACGTAACACCGTATGAACGGATGCCACCCTGCATATGCCGTATATTACTCTAAAATTTTCTTCCTCACATCACTTTGGTTTGATTTGTTTTTTCTAGTCTGTTTATTTGTTTTATATATACTGTATAATTTTAATTAATTCATGAATTAATCAACCGTCTAATTAGGTAATCCGGTCCGTTCCTATTTCGGGACGGATTCGGTCGCCGTTTGCCTTGCTCATGGCCGCTGCCGCTGGTGGCGGTCGCGGTCAATCTATAGCTGTTGCTGTGCCCGTACGCGACGGCTGCGAACTCGACGATCGAGACAGACAGACAGAGAGAGACTGAGGAAATTGCTGAAATACAGAGCTGATCGATGGAGATCAAGCTCGTACCATTACCGAGCATATTCTAGTTTGACTCTAGAAATAGAATGTTTTGGTATCGATCAATACCGATGTATCGTTCCGGAGTTTTAATAAAATAATATAAATTTATTTTATATAATATTTTATTTAACAAACAAACTAACAAAATTAAATATGACATATATATGAATAAATTCATAACTTCATATCTTAAATATAGTTTGTGACTTACATGTAACATAATACATAGATTAGTTTAAGACTTTAAGTGCTATACAAATATATCAAATAAAGTTGAATATGTGGTTTTACATTACATACTTTTCAGAAATCAAGAATCAAGATTATAAAATTAAAACATTGAACATTTATATTGTTTGCTTTCTGGCTTGCCTCTTATATTTTTTAGAAATCAAAAATCAAAATATATTTTGGGTCGGAACCGGAATGGCCGGTATAGCGAATTCCGGCCGGAATGGACCGGTATTTAGCCCGGAATAGAACAGCACTTCCTGTGTACCTGTTTAGGCACCGGTATGACATCGGCCGGTATCGGAACGATATTGATAACCTTGATCGAGATCGCTAGCAATTGATGCGGTCTCGCTAGCCTTGATTTCGTCGTGCATTCTCTTGCTCTGGTACAAAATAGAAAATAGAATCTTAAAGTAAAAAAATTTTATACAACTAAAATATACTTTTACTTAATTATATTTTTTAATGATTAAAATCTGACCTCTACATCTAAAATGAATGTACACAGCCAATAAAACATACAAAAGTACTTAGACTCACACCAAAACAAAAATTTTCATACAACGAACAAAACACCACGAGTGCTTAGACTATACAACCTTCCACAATCACATGTCAGTATTTTTATAAAAGTTAAATACTGATTGTTTTTTATAATACTTAGGAATATATCAAATATTAATATAGTTAAGAGATGAACAAACGTCAGAACAACATGTGCAATAAATCTACTAATCTTATCGTAATCATTAATTCACTTTTCACTATTCACTAATCAATAATCACATTCACATATCAGTAGTTAGATTTTACTAGGCTTTTCTTTTATTCTCTGCATAAATATGTACTTTAGTTAATTAGAATTTTAAGCCTTAATTTGTTAGGGGCACTATGTGGTGCTCACTTCGCCCCTGCTACTACTAGACGGCCCTGGTCACAAGTACCTGTCGGTTATGTGAGCAAATATTGACACTTGCTTTCTTCTCATTTCATCTGGCTACCCAAGCCGACTACATTACATTGTTGCAAGGGTTAAATAGACTAGAACAAAAGCTGCCAGAATCCAAGTTCAATTCTCGTAGTGTTCAAGTGTGAGCTTAATTAGCTCTGAACAATAAAAAAAACAGTGTGATTGGATGCACATAACTGATGAGCACATGACCTGCAGGGATCCTCGGAGCATGAGGTGATTGTGGATCATTGGCTGATCTGTTCTTGGGATGTGTCGAGATTATCGATAATTGGGTACTCCTGGATAAGACGAAATTGACCGGCCATCGCTAGCTCATGATTTAGTCATTCTGTAGGTATCCCTACACCGGCTAGAGTTAATTAGTCAACCATCTAGGATCAATATCTAATTATCTTTTGCATGCACAGCCAGCTCCAGCTGCCGGTTATCCTTGTAGATTATTTGCATCTCTCTAGCTCCATGGCATCTTGGCACATGCAACAGCTATCTCGATCGGTACGATGAAAAGATGCATTCTGAGTGAAGGTTGAAGTAATCAACAATTGTTGCAAATTAACTTGAAAGGGAAAATAAATCATAACAAGCATTGTTCCAAGAGAAATTCTACGGTGCATTCTACCATAGTACAGTGAATCCTTTTATGTAAGAGTTAAAAATGATTTTTCACTGTTATCTTAATTAGTAGTGGTAATATAAATTTGAAAGTGTAAAATCATCCCAAAAATTGAATCTCACGGAGGGATAAAATTATAAATTTGTACAACAGGCGTGCTGGAAAGGAGGTGGAAAGGAGGCGGCGGAAGAGATGAATCAATACAAAATAACTAATGATGATTATACTCAAAATATGATTAATCAAAAATTCTAATTTATATTTCTAAATTAATGACTAAAATCGATTCATATCAGATAATACACCGAAGGTATGGCTGCCTTGCTTGAAGGAGTTGTAAACGGGTAGTCAACAAACCAAATTTCAGATGTTCCATATCTAGAAGAGGATGAGCTAGCGTCTTCTCTTTCTCCTCACATGACTGGACACAGAAGGGGAGAGAAGCTTGAGCAACTAGCAAAGATCTTTATCTCGAACACATGCATAATATATATTGCCATGAGCCCATGACATGCATGCTGCTAGGTGTATTTCTCTTCAGATAGTTGTCATTTGTGCATCGACTAGCATCAGAATTCAGAAATCAGGTATAATATATACAGCAAACGAGATAATATCAGGTTTATTCAGGTGATGAATTGTGAGTAATACAATTGATAAAGAACCACGGTGAGAGCTGTCCTTGGCGCAGTAGTAGAGCCTTTTTAGGAAGTTTTATATTCTAATAAGCAACTGATGAGTATCTAGTTGATAAGAATATAAAAAAACTAATGTTTCTCAGCTCATAGATTCTAATTAATCTTGAGTTGATGAACTAGAGAAAACTAGCCCCATACTTGCTATGTATTTTTAGAGTGGATTCACTGCTCCGTTCTTACAAAATTAAGGACACAAGTTCAACTCCAGCTCCTTCGAACAAGTTTTGAAGAACCAAATATGTCCAAAGTGCCCCCTGCTGTATTTTCAAGCCAAGGACAGTGAAAATTTTCCTTAAAATTGATAGATTGAACCAGTAATCAGAGCACTTGACGAACCCTCCGACACTCGGCAAAGCCTCATTTCTGGTAGTGACCGTTTGGAATTTAGGAAAGAAAAGTAAGGGAGATTGATGGACAAAAAGGCTAGGAGCCAAGGACAAGTGCAGATGACGCTGGAAAGAGTGCCAGTACAAATTCAGACTTATCCAACGGCATATACCATCTTTGGAATTGGACATCATCTTTTCATCAGGAATCGGTAATTGAATTCTTGTTTCGTGTTACGACTGTTCTTCAACCGGATAAGGAGAAAGTGGGTGACAAAAGTTACAGGTTTTGAGGTTCACATCGACAAAAAATTCACCGTCGTCTGATAAACACTGTCCGACATTGCATCTGTTCAGAGATGGAGACAAATGCAGGAAATACAGGAATCTGTCGTTTTCAGAATCGTCGTCTCTCTATCACTCTAATCGTGCTGCTACCTCTGCTCTAAAATAAATAACATTTTGAATATTGACATACACAATATCCAATACACGTCTCTACGCTACATTTTCTATATATATAATTATTAAAAATATAACTATATGAAAAGTATTTTTAATGAAAAAGTTGCTGATATTATTTTTACATATCAAATCTTAACATCGGGATCTTGATTGCAACAAAGCAAAGCAGATGGAGTCAACAGAACATACAAATATCCAGTCAGATATCCAGCTATATATGGTTTCCCCGTAGCAACGAACCCATTGTAAGTTTCCATGAAAAAGCAAAAGCCAGATTTGAGTCAATGACACATAAACTTTGGCTAATTAATATCCAATTTGCAAATGTCCGGATTAACAGGTCATGCCAATAAAAGTGATAGTGGTTAAGTATACCTGAAGTTGCTAACACTTCACTGCAGTGATTGCATTAACCATCATAACATTTAGGTACCGTTTTGTTTAGGGACAAGTATTGATGGGATATAGATATTCATGTATTTAGGATAGGGTGATTTGGTTAGGTATACATAACTGGCTAATTTTTTATTTGTACGGATATATACGACTTAGATAAGATAAGACTAAATTTAGTGAGATATGCTTGTTATATATATATATATATACACACACACACACATAACTAAAATATAATGTAACTGTGTAATCGGATCACAAATTAGATAAATAATTTAGGAGAAAATTCATTTAAATATTTTTAAAAAGAAAAATTAAACCCACTCCAACTTGGATGGACTCATCTAGTAAATTTTTATTAATTTCTCCGTGTAACATATTTAAGAAATATTTCTCTAGGCGACCATCTCATTCAGCGATAAGCTACTAAACACTACCTTACAGACCACCATTTCTTTACTCTCTTACCAGATTATTGCTGCAATGCTGAAAAATGTTGTGCATTGGATACCTCTTTTTGCAACAATGCTAAAAAGGAATGGTAATTAAACTTGCATGATAATAATGAACTTGCAGCTGGATTGACCAGCACATATATAGATGATGCCCTAGTGAAGAATAAAACTGGGCATCTGCAAGATGATAGTATTATGAAAGGAACACATTTTGTAAACTGTAATTTGCACTAGCTATAGTCAATAACAGTATCAGTCATGAGTCAATTCTGTCCTTCATAACAGCAATGTGCCCAAATGACATGTTTTTCATGTTAGTGACATTCAGCAACATTATATATATATCTGCTCGGCTGTTGCAGTTACCAAATCTGTGCTTCCATTTCTTTCAATAACCCAATTTGTGATTCCAAATCCTGTCCTAACAATATCCAGGGGCAATCTATGTACTATTAGCTGATTTTACGGTCCTCGATAATTAGAGTATTAATCTAGAGTAATTTTACGGTTCTCGATAATTAGAGTATTAATTTTGATACCTTCTAAGGACGGTAAAATTTTTCATTAATATATTGTTGAGGATACTGATATGATAATTTCTGTTTTGGATTCGTCGCGGACAATATCCAACGGTGGAATAATCACAAGATTTGGGAAATAATTTAACGATGAACACAAATAGCTGAAGTTTCTGTAATTTGTCTCATTAGAAGCAACTTTTTTTGCTACTGATTTCTCTTCTTTTTTCTATGTACATGCGTATCGCTTGTCCAGTTTGTTGTCTAAACGCGGCTCACCCTCACTGGGAGCCCGCCGCTGATGGACGCGGTGAGCCCCTGCACGAATCTTGGGGCGCCGGCGGCTCGCCGGCCATTCTCTCCGACCACCTCGACGTTGAACGCCCTCACAACGGCCACGCTGACGGCCTTCATCTCGGTGACGGCGAGCTCCTTGCCGAGGCACACGCGGAGGCCGGCCTGGAACACCGGGAACTTGTACAAGCTTGCTGGGACGAACGACGAGCCGGGGCCGGTGAGCCACCGCTCCGGCCGGAACGCGTCGTAGTCGGCGCCCCAGATGTGCGGCATGCGGCCCATGGCGTAGGGGTGGTACATGACACGCGCGTCACCGGCCACGTAGGTGCCGTCGGGGAAAACGTCGGCGGCGGCGCAGAACTTGGAGTCGAACTGCACCGGCGGGAAAAGCCGCATGTTCTCGTACAGCACGGCGTGGGTGTAGTGCAGGCCCTTGAGGTGCTCGTAGGTCACGGGCTTCTCGCCGACGGCCGCCTCAGCTCGCATGGTGGCGGCGACGTCGGGGTTCTTGGACAGGATCATGAACAGCGTGGTGAGCGCGGAGGATACCGTGTCCCGCCCGGCGAGGAGGAAGCTGACCACGATGTCACGAAGGAACTTGTCGTCCACGGCGTGCGCGTCTCCCGTCGAGACCATGAATCGGGACAGGAGGTCGTGGCTGTTGCCGACGCCCAGCTTCTGGCGCTCCCGGATCATCGCCGCCGCGAGCTCGTCGACGAGCTTGATGGCCTTCTTGAGCTCCCTCTCAGATCCGATGTTAAGAAACCGCTTCATCTTCCAGAGCAACGGCGACGCCGCCGCGCCACGCATGGCGGAGAGCCGCGACGCGGTGTCAAACGCGTCGGCTAGCTCCGACATGGGCATTTCCCTGTCGAGGCAGCCGGGGTCCAGCCCGAAGGAAATCTTGCAGATGGTGTCGAAGGCGAACCGCCGGAACACGTCCTGGAGGTCGAGCACTGTGCCCCTGTCGGCGGCGTCGGCGAGGACCGGCATGAGGCGGGTCTCCACCTCCTGGGCGATGATCTTGTAGGCGTACGAGCGGACGGTGACGCTGCCGAGCTCAAGGCTGGCCATCTTGCGCTGGTGGCGCCAGGCGGCGCCGTCGACGTTGAAGATGCCGTTGCCAAGGAGGTCTCCGAGGACGCAGGCGAAGGGCTTGCCCTTGGGGAAGTTGTCGAAGCGGCTCTTGAGCATGTACTCGACGTTGGCCGGGTTGGCGGTGACGGTGCAGCCGAGGACATGGACGTGGACGGTGCCCGTCGGCGACCGGCGGAGCAGGTGCGCGTACCAGTCGCCGAGGTTGGTGAAGTCCCTCGCCCACGACCCCGTCAGGTAGGCCCGGCAGACATGGCAGCTGCACCACGGCCACCGCCGCACGAGCAGGAGCACCACGCTGAGCGCCGCCATGCACAGCGTGAAGCCGAAGAAGGCCAGCCCCGCGCACCGCGCGCCCCACGACAACTCCATGGCATCCATTGCTTCACCCAGCTATAGCCGCTCTCGAATCCAAGGGGAAAATGAAATGATGGAGCAGGTCGGGCAGAGGAGGAAAATGCGAGCTTGTGTGGGGAGAGTCAAGCGGCCATGCCTAAGCTATATATAAACGCGTGTGGACGAGAAAGAAGCACATGGGACACGTGCGCTAATGATTATACAACGTTTACCCGCCACCCTGCCCCCACTCTCTCTCCCTCCTTTTCTTTTTCTTTCTATTTTTTAGCGTGTACACAGCTAAGTCCCAGCCATTAATTAACATAGCCGCTAAAATAAAGAGCATAATTAACATGGCTGCCAAAATAAAGAGCACAATTAACATGTCTACTAAAATAAAGAGCACAATTAACATAGCTGCTAATTGTTGCCTCTCTCGTTTTGGGACGACCAGTGTGTTGTCAGATCAATGGCTCAAATTAAGGAGCCGGCAGTTCGGCACACATTTCAACTTTCTAATTAACTTCCCTTATATATCTTTATTAATTAGGACACTGTCGGTAGCATAAATACTTTAATTTAGATGAAGTTATTAAATAAATGTTGACACTCACATAAATAGTTTAGGTTCGGATAAAGTTGTTAAATTAATGATGAGAATAAAATACTAAAGTACTAGCACATTATTAATAAGAATATAGTATTATTGTAAAGTGATAGATAAGAAATATGTAATTATCGGTGAATCACCGAGCAGTCCATCCAAGGAGGTACCCGAAGAGGTGATTAGATGTGTGTAAGGGAAGCGCGGCGCCTTCGAACCCGATGGTCGACTCTACAACTTAAGAGCCAAGATTTATACTGGTTTGAGTTTCCCCGAGGATAATAACCCTACGTCCAGTCTTTTGGTGTATAATATGATGGTGGAGCTTACAATACGACGCAATCAAGCTATAGAGGCTTAAGACGTCGAAAGCTAGATGAATAACTTATGGTTGGATGCTAAAAACTTAGCCTAGATGTCTCTAGGGGAGAGTGCCTCGTCTCCTTTATATAATCAAGAGGTGAGCCCAATAACTCAGGACTCTATCCTGAGTCGATCTAGAATTACCTACCAAACTCGGGTATTAAATCCTTAATTACAAGGATTCTAGTATAAAGATATCTCCTTATACTATATCTAGAGTTCAGTCACCCGATAAGGACTCAACCTTCCTTATTAGGACCGAACCCTATTCCATGGGCCATACTAGATGGCAATGCTGGACTTGGCCTGCTCTCGGTCCGGACTGATAAACCTAAATGTGGGATACCCGGGGTCACATCTCCGACAGCAGCCCCTGAGCTCTTCTTAGCTTGGTTAAAAATCTTCGACTAAACAAGCTAGGAGGAGCTCTCCTTTGATCTGAACCTTGACACTTCTACTGAATTTCTAATGATCTTGAAAAAACTTTGATCTTCTTCTTTCGTGTGAGGTGCACCTACACGGTGTAGCCCCCGAGCCTCGAGTTAAATGAAATATTTAGCTCGAGGGTCAAAATATAACCTACAAAGAAAGTCTTTTGGAACTTCTACCTCTTGATACATCTTTTGAAGAATCTCTCTTAAAACTTTATTGATGATATTATCTTTTGGGACCGTTGGTGTTGAGGCCTCACTGGAAGGAGGCCATGGTTAAAGTCCTGAGACCGTGGTGGTCTCAAGCATGATTGACCTTAAGTCCTAGGGCTTATCTCCTCGACTGCTCGGGTCCTCGAGTGCTTAAGTCCTTGAGCAGCCATGGTCCTCAGGCTTGTGAATCCTCGGACGCATGAGCCCCTAAGTCGTGGGAGCCATCAAGCGTGCAAGTCCTCAGGCGCGCGAGGCCTCGAGCAGGCGAGCCCCCAGGCGTTAGGGGTCCTCGAGCACGTAAGCCCCCTGGTGTGAGGGTATGCTTGCACGCGAGCCCCCAGGTGTGGGTCCCATAGATGCAGACAAACCCAAATATCGTGGACTCCGCTAGAGCACCCAAAAAGATACTTTATAATCATTCCTCTACCCGCAATTAATGCATGGCAGACAAAAAGACAGGGGATGCTTTATCTCTGACGGGGCCACGGGCAGGTGCAAAACGCTGGTACGGATAAGGAGGTGGAACCATCCCATCCCGCTCGCCATAAAATGCACAGTGACCGAAATGGTGCTCTCTGTGACGAACGTGGCTGACGTCTGAGGTGGCACCTCTATTTAAACCATGGTACCCCCTTTGCCTCCGCAACGGAGCTCCTTCTCATCCTTGTGTGTTTCTTCTGTTGGGCCTTCTACTACAAGGGAAGGATCGTCATTGTAGCTGTTGATGTTGCTTATTGCCCTAAGGATTTGTGGTGCGTCAGTTCGACCATGAATTTTATAGGCCTAGACATTGAGAGTTCATGGCTTCAGGTTTGTTTGGTACATTCGTCTTCATATAAATTTGATTTGTCTTCACTACATGATCTGTGATCCTCGACCTGGTGCGATGCAGGATGATACCATGCCATCCTCGAAGCTTTTCCCTAGTGTCATCCTTTTTGGCGATGTCTGGACACTTAGTGCTTCTGTGCTGCCTACCTTAACACCTGGGTGCCAAGGTAGAGGCTCGACCAGGCGAGAGAAGCTGGTGACATCCGCTGAAGTAGTCACCCTAGATCCAGTCGCCGACCTCGTCGTCGAGGCTGCGCTGTTTTTCCTCTCAGTGAAGAAGGTGGTGTCCCTTTGTGCTGGTCTCTTAGGGCCGGTGACTATCTTCTTCGGTTGAAATGAGGGTCGTGCGGAGTCGTTGCTGCCGTAGTGGTAGCCCCCGGGATCCTTAGTGCTCATGGCGGTCATGATAGGCTGATGCTACATCGTGTGAAGCTGCTGTGAGAACCTCATCATCCGCAGCTACCATTTTTGCTTTGCAGAATGCTGTCTCTGGTCGTCTGTACCCCTTTTTATTCTTGTTGATTGAAGGGGGCCGTGTCCCCTTCTTTGAAGTAATATAGTCATCGTAGAAGTGTTTCGTCCTCTTCTTTGAAGTAATGTAATTCCTGTAAAAGATTAGTTTTAAAAAATAAAGATGCTTTAATTTGCCTTACGCAACTTATAATGTGCATCATGCGTTATCACCCACACGGTGGATTGGTGAAGTCGATGAAGATGCAAGACTGTAGGTGTACGGCTAAGTAGCCTATCTTTTCCCGGATCCAGTTGCATGCACAGCGACCAGGTGGCGTCCAACTCGGAGGGGGATGTAGTCTGCATAGGTCGGCGAGATCCTCAAAGATGCACAGTTACGGGTGTATGACTAAAGAGTCTACCCTCTTTCGGGTTTGGTTGCATGCACGATGGCCATCTGGTATCCAATACAGAGGGGGTGTAAACATTTATGGGTGGCGGAAAAAATGGCTCAATACCGGTGTATAAGTCTAAGGATTTACCTTTCCCTGGCCAAGTATATGGCTGGGGGAAAGTGTCCGGAAGGGTAACGGAGAAAAAATCTCGACCTGTGGGTGTACGGCCCTAAGGCTACCCCTTTCTCGCCCTGTTTCCATGTCGGGGGGAGGGAAAGTAGTCAGCAATGTCAGTGAGAGAATATGCTCGATTGCGGGTCTATAGTCCAAAGGCTTACCCCTTCCCATCCCAGCGGCGTGTCTAGGGAGGGAAGTAGTCGGTGAGGTTGGTGAAGAAATAACGCCACGGGGTCGATGAGTGCCTGAACACAATTTATTGACAACAAAGCAAAGTTATCTTACAAAATATTGCTAGGCGTAAAATCGACGGAGGTGCTCGATGTTCTATAAGTTTGGTACTGTTTGCCCGTCTTCTCGTATTAGCCTGTAGGCCCCTAGTCTTGTTACTTCGGTGATGATAAAAGGTCCTTCTTAGGAGGCAGAGAGTTTGTGCATCTCTACAGTTGATTGTACCTGGCAAAGTACCAAGTCACCGACCTTAAAGCTTCTGCTTTATACATTGCAATCATGATACCGTCGAAGGGTCTGTTGATACCGATCCACTTGTACCGTGGCTGCTATCCGGGCTTCTTCGATGGAGTCGATATCTTCGGCCCTGGTTTGCTCTGCTGCTCCTTCATCGTATTACTAGAATCGAGGGGATTTGTGCAGCACATCGCTTGGGAGAATTGCCTCGGAGCCATAGACAAGAAAAAAAGGTGTCTGTCCCATGCCTCTGTTTGGCTATGTGCGGAGCCCCCAGAATACTGCGGGGAGTTCCTAGAGCCACTTCCCGGCGTACTTCTGTAAGGGGTCAAAGATTCGGGCTTTTAGACCTTAGAGTATCATCTCGTTAGCATGCTCATATTGCCCGTTGGCTCGAGGATGCGTAACTGACGCAAATTTGACCTCGATCAGTCTTTCTTCGCATAAGTCCCAGAAATCGTTTGATGTGAACTGAGTCCCAAGATCGGTTATGATTTGGTTTGGGACATCGAACCGATAGGTGATTCCTTTGATAAATTGTGCTGCTTTTTTGGCTGTGTAATTTTTTAGTGGCATCACTTTTATCCACTTGGTAAATTTGTCGATGGCCACCAATAGCCGGTCGATCCCTCGGGGAGCCTTCTGGAAGGGGCCGACCATATCGAGCCCCCAGCAAGCGAAGGGCCAAGTTGATGAAATTGTTTGAAGGGCTTGAGCTAGTAGGTGACTTTTTTTGGTGAAGAACTGGTAGCCGGTGCACTTTTTAACTAGCTCTCTAGCGTCATTGTTGGCCGTCGGCCAATAAAAGCCTGATCGGAAGGCCTTTTCGACCAGCGTTCTAGCTCGGGCATGATTGCCGTATGCTCCCACGTGGACTTCGTTAAGGATATGGAGGCCTTTGCTTGACAGGATGCACTTCTAAAGTATCCTTATTGAGGCTGCACGCTTGTATAGTTTATTCCCGATGACCACGTATTGCTTGCTTCATCATGTCAGGCGCTCGGCCAGGGTTTTGTCTTCTAGAGTTATCGTCGACCGATGAGTTATCGTCGTGGAGGATATGGTGAAACTCTAGGCCGAAGAACTTGTCTTCGAGTTTTTGAACCTCGACACAGTAGACATCTATTTTATCGCTGGTGCAAGACTAGTCTTTGTTAACCTAGCTAATAACTAGCTTAAAGTCTCCGTAAACCATGAGTCGCTTCACTCTGAGCGATACTGCCATCCTGAGGCCGTGTATCATGGCCTCGTACTCAGCCACGTTGTTGGAAGCCTTAAATAGTAGCTGTAGTACGTAACGCAGCTCTTTTCCTTTGGAGATATAAGGAGAATTCCTGCGTCGGCCCCATCTATGTTTAGGGAGCCATCGAAGTACATTGTCCAATACTCCTATTCCTCTCGGCTTGGGGGTAGTTGGCTCTCGGTCCACTCGGCAACGAAGTTGGCTAGAGCTTGTGATTTAATGGAAGTGCGGGATCAGAACTCCATCGTATATTCTCCTAGCTCGATGGCATATTTTACGATTTGCCCGGTTGCGTTACGATTGTGGAGTATGTCGCCCAGAGGGTATTCTGTGACGACCACAATTTTGTGGGCTTAAAAGTAATGCTTCAGCTTTCGGACGGTGAGCATGATGACGTTAAGAAGCTTCCACACTTGCGGATACCTTGCTTTTGATAGGCCAAGGACTTCTAAGATGAAGTACACCGGCCTTTGGACCGGGAAAACATGTTCCTTCTCGGGCCGCTCGACTACCATTACCGTGCTGGCGATGTTAGTCATGGCTGCGATATAGATGAGAAGGACCACCTCTGGACTTAGAGATGTAAGGATCGGAGGTGAGGTCAAACATTTCTTCAGTGCTGAAAATGCATCGTCGGCCTTGGCCATCCATTGGAAATTTTCCTCTTTCTTCAATAGTTTGAAGAAAGGAGCTCCCCTTTCTCCTAATCGAGAAATGAACCTCCCGAGGGCCATCATGCAG
>KE372965.1:119433-130703 GCA_000418225.1 Zizania latifolia | reverse complement strand
ATCACGGGATATCTAGAGGTTATATCACTAACAATACTTTTCTCTAATTTAGTGTTGATTAATCTAGCATGTCTGGTGATCTAAATATCTTAATAAATAATAAAAAACGTGATCACTAGTTAATAAATTTATGGTAATAATATTGACCTGATATCCATTCATGCTCGAGTGCTACCCTCTAACTCATTTCTTAATGTTGACTAATAACTCATAACTCTCTCACACACACACACATATATACACCTCCTATCATGTTTTTTATTGTATGGATATTGCAATTAACTTGATTTCCAATATATATCTTAGTTATTGTGATTTTTAAGTCGAAACAAACAAGTTGTGTACTGTCGACTGGTGATCATGTGTATGTGTATGCAGGTTGACTAGTCAAGCTAATCTGATTCAGCGATTTCGACGCGCGCGCCGTGCGAGTGATTTAGTGGTCCTTACATGGTCCAGAGCAGCGAAAAAACTCCCTTCCTTTTTTCGACTTTTTGCTGATGAATCGTACACGTATACATCGATCGGTACGTATATGCATGTGACAGGTTTGCAGTACTGTACGCTAGTTGCCATACACATCCAATTAAGCTAACCCACAAGCTTTCCTTCTCATCCATATGGCTCCATCTTGCCGGTGGCCCGGTCGGCACGATCGACAGCCGTACACATCGACGTTGCTATTACGACATCCCGTGTGTTTATGTGTATATATATATGTATAGCAATGGGCAATGATAGCTTTCTCACACTATTCAACAGCTTTCTCTCACACTATTGAGTTGGTTTAGAGTTTAGGGTTTAATTTTTTCGGACCGATGAATCAACAGCCATACATATACAACTATATTGATTGCTGTATTCGAGCTCTCAAGAATTTTCTATATTTTAAAGGAGACTTATTTTTCATATATAGAATATGTCAGCTAGTCTCGTGTATTCGGCAACAACCACAACATCCATATATTTAGTAAAAAAACCCACACAACCACAGACCCTTTATTATATTATCACTCTATGATAATGACACACGAAAATATATAAGTTAATAATATATGATCTATAATACAAAAAATCAAAAACACTTCTTAGTAATAATAAATTATTAAATCTCTTTTGCAATTTCCACCCTCTCTTTACCAATCCGGACTGTCATAACCGGCACTGTTCACGTTGGCGCTTTGACTAGTGACTCAACAAAACTTATTCTTGTGGTTGACTGTTGCATGCTGATTTCCATGTGTAGACTCAACATTATATAAGGGGATTTGCTATATTATACTTCGTGTTACATAAATATTTAATTTTTAACATTTAATTTTTTTTTCTAAATTTGTCATTCTTTTCTTTCGTTAATCCATACATAATTATTGTGCTCTGACAAACTGAGATGTCACTCAATCAGCACGCTTAAAAATTATAGCTAATAAATTAATAAAGAATATCTAAGTTATTTCTACTTCTACACGCTACTAATCTGGATTGAAATCGTTAAAAAAATAAGTTTTGGGGACACCGAGGGGGTATTTGTGTCGAAACTTTTTTAACACAGTCGTTTTTCCGACCGCTTGATCTCTTTGAGATCCGTGCTTGGCTACCTCGGGAGGAGCCTCAAGCTAAACCTAGTTTTTTTGGAACACATAATTTTACAAAATATTTACAGGAATTTAATTTCTACAAAAATCTTTTGAAATTTCTTTATTCTAAAGGAGGCCTAGCAGCATGAGCCAGTGGGCTAAAGAACGATCTAGGACATGTCTTCTTATCCAATAAAATTAGAGCTAAACAAATGTCATTAAATTATTAATTTTTCAAAATAAAATAGATGTATCTGCTTTAAGAAATAATTACTCCTAAAAAGTTTGGAACTATTTTTTCTGCTAAATAAATTTATATCTATTTTAGATTTAGAGCTGAAATTAGGGGCGTGACATGAAACATACTCACACGGAGTACATGCTACTACAACACTTCGGAAATATTAACGGAGTAAAGTTACAGTGTGTTTTGGTCGAAGCTACTATTCAATTTTACTGAAGTTACAGTGTAATTATAACAAAGTTACTGTGTAACTTACTGTAATTCCTACAGGTATTGACTGTAATTAATTTGTTGAAAACATGGTGTCCTCTGTTAAAAATTCAGTAAGGTGTTGTATGTTTATTAAATAGCACGATTAGAGAAATCTGACTGTATTTTAATTTATAAAAAATCGTCGACACATGTATTGATTGACACAACCTTATATAAGCATCTGCATTTCTCTGCATTGATATATAATTTAATTTCTAGCTAGACTCGGGTGCAGTATATAATACTCAACGGGGAGTACGTGTAAAATTTCAGACCAAAAACACAGTGTCACTTTGTTCATTTTAAAAAGTAGGGTAGCACGTCACTCAGTTAGCATGTCTGTCCGTGGTGATAGTTGCAGCCTACTATGATAGAAAGACTTGTATATGGTTTCAATTGACACGACTCTAAATTTAGAGTTTTTTGGAACATAAAAATTTTATAGGAATTAATTTAATTTTCATAAGAATTCTTTGAAATTCCTTTGTTCCAAAGGAGGCCTTAGGATTTCTAAAATATGGTTAATGAGTTGCGAGTATTTCGTTGTGTAATCTATTTTTTATTTTAGACTAAAAATAAAAGTTTAAATCGCTTTAGATCCAGATCTTAGAGCTAGACCTATATCAAACCAGTTAAAATTATTGATATAAAATTGTAGATAGATTGATGATATTTATTTAAGTAATCTAATTTTTTATTTTAAAATAAAAAAGTTTAGACTACTTTATTTTATCGTACAAACTTTAGAACCATTATAGAGCTTGAAGCTGAAGCTATGCCAAACAAACCATTATCATCAATTTATAATTAATAGGTTTAATTACTTTAATGCACCTTATATATCTTATATTTGTTACTTTATAATACTACTTTTTATTAATAAAAACACTTTAGATTTTTTATTATCACCGCTAATTTTATCAACTTTATATATTTTTTCAAAGTAAAGGGAGTAATTAACTTTGCACCTGCATATGACTGTTCATCCAGCCTACCAGTAGCTCGTTTTTCTCTTTCAACAGGGAGCTCTGCTTTTCTGAAAGATTACTCAAAAGATCCAGCCAGTTCGATCGAGACAACAAACTTCAGTTAAAATGACAAGACTACAACAGAAAGGTCATCTCTGTCCCTGACACCTAACAATAAATGAACATATCTAAATATCTTCCCTTTCTAATCAATCCCAAACAAGGCAAAGATTACCCGCACAAAAACTTTATTTTTAGATATTTATAGATAAACTAGTGTGAACAAATAACTTATGTGTCCCTCGCTAATTGTATTAGCTCTCTAAATCACCACCCCAAGCTAATTAGGTGGTGTTATTTGATTAACCGGAACCCATTCATTATGCACTCATTAACCAAAAGAAACATGATATAAAAATCAAGTTTTTATGTGACATTTTTTCAGGTTAAAAGTAAAGTCTTTGTATGACAAAGGAAGTACTTTCTTTCTTTGATTTCTTTTATATGTATTAGAGAGTAGCATTTATTTGAAAAAGAAAAATATCAAAGAAACGATAAAAAAGTATATAGAGTTCTAAAATGATTTATATTTAGAAATGAGTTAAGAACTATAAAACCACTTATACAACCAATAAGGAGTGTTGATTGCCTAGTTGCGTGATTAGGTCCAGGGACGACGATGATGATTAGGCTGCAGGATTCGCTTACAAATTAGTACCAGATGCATGCATGTGGACGCAATGTATCTGCCCGCCCTACCTAGGGCAGATTGTTGCCTACATGCATGCACACAACACAAGTCACCTTGGTGTGTTTGGCTGGCTAGACAGCTAGTGCTCTACAAAACCGTGGGCTCAGAACCAGCAGACGGCAGACGATTGTGTTTAGTGTTCTATATTTCTTGACTTCTGGTTTAGAGCCTTGATACTGCTCCCCGTGCAACAATATTATAACTTAAAATTATATTTGATATCTTATAATACAATCTATCTATATTTATTGTACTATAAAATATCAAATTTGATCCTAAATTATAATATTATGGAACGGAGGAAGTAATTATTAATGTTTTGATGACTAAAATATTATTTAGATTTATATACATTTATATGCATGTAAATTTACTAATTATAAGTATAACACAACTATATTTAATAAAAATAAAATAGAAAATTATACCCTAATTAATTATTTCTTAGTATATAAGAACACTAGTAGAATGTATGTATGGTTTTAGCTAGCTCCTCGCTGGCGTTGCACACATCAGGATAAAGGACCAGCACATGGATAGCAGTCCAATGTATGTGCAGGTTCATTTATCCAGTACACGCTACACAACGACGAGCTAGCTGCACTGGGGACACCTCATCCTCGATGATTTTGCATATTTATGTCTAGGTTAGTTGTCTTTCGCATTGTACCAAACTCTTTGAACAATGAAAACTCCTTATGCACCGCTACTAAAATTATTTTTATATATAAGAGGTTAAAGCGGACTTTTGTATAGATCTTTGGTTTGCCGTCTTTGATCTAAAATCTTTGAAAATATTGCATGTCTAAAGGCGGATGATGACGAGCCACCTATGGAAAGGTATTTCTACACATGGTTTCTTAAGAGACATGTGTCTATCAAATATATTTTTACACGTAGTTTCTTAGAAGACCCATCTATGAAAATTAATTTTATAGACAATTTCTTCACATATGAAAATAAATTTTTGGTAACCCAAAATATCATTTTTCGTAAAAAAACAAAAAAAATATAAAACTCTCGAGTGGTAACCCAAAATATCATTTTTCGTAAAAAAACAAAAAAAAAATATAAAACTCTCGAGGACACGTAGAGTCACATGGCACGTGTTACATTTGAGTTATGCACGCATAGATTTATAAAAATCACATGCCTCCTATAAAGTCATCTTACCATCATACCTCACATCAATAATCTCATGGGTAGGGCGATTAGAGCTTTAGTCACACCTCTAACTACTCATTACTATAAAATTATATGAAAATATTTGAAACTTTTAAATAATTAGTTGGATCAACTTTATAATAGATATATTTTTAGATCTACCTCTAACTCATCAGTCATTTGAAACAGTGCGGTGGTTACCCTAGTCTTGTGGATGATTCCGAAGAAGCAAGCCACAAAGATTTTACAATGAATGTCTCGACTCTAGTGGAACTTGCAGGATGTAATTATATAGATCTTAATTATGCACTAGTATTCAGGTCTATACTTACCGATATTGAAAAGGGTGGTATTATATATGATCTTTTTTTATCATCTTAGCACATTTGTTAAATTCTAAATCTTGCTATATTTTGGATCGGAGGAAATAGTATTTTGTGGCACCAGCATGATCAGCAATGGCTGGCTCCACCGACCAGCACCATGTCGGCGACGACTGACGCAATTAATTATGATCCTAATCAGTTCGATTAGATGTGATTGGCATTGATATATATCATTAATTAGTTCCGTGAGGATTGCATCACCGGCCAAATTAATGGTTGCTAGAACTGACTAATTTATAGTCCCAACCCATATAAGTTTGACGATCTTGTTGATAGGAAGATCTCTAGAAAGTTTCTGAATTTTATATCTAGCGAGTTAGGTAGTGTATAGTTAGTTTGATGAAGCTAGATAAGATTATTTCATCTAGTTTTTAGAGTGTACGATAAACGTTTGGTTCACAGGAGAAATAGATAAGATTATTTGTCTTGAGGGAATATTTCCTTAATATGATAGATGAGTTCATAAAAAAATTTATTGTATAGACTCATCTACCCTCCCACATCGGCGTCTCTCCACCAATGGCTCTCCCCTTGCTCATAGTTGCAACCAAAGAAAATATAGATAATTTCATCCACCCAACCAAAAAAGATAATCTCATCTTATCAAAAATTGAGTTATCCCATCATGTCCTGTAACCAAACATTAGTCCAAATTCTGAAAATTCTTATAAACTCATTCCAGAATGTGAGAGAAAGAAATTATGTGCACCAGTGATGTCGAACATAGATTGCTGTCCTCAGTGGCCTAAATGTAAATCATCTCTTTTCCCACAATTAATACCGCATGCAGCGTCACCAGAAAATTGCTTCTTTGCCATAAAGTTAAGTAGGTTACACGTACTCTTCTTTTGCCATAATTTCCGGTCAAATGCCAAAACTTTGCCCATGTGTATCGGGATGAAGACTATGGCAAATACTCTCCCGGGATTTTTTTATATAAGTTGTTTTAGTGTTGTTAACTCTTTTCTCAGTATAAATCGGTTTAGAACTTATAAATATTTTTAATTTTTCTTTTATACTTGTCCTTATGAAATAAATGATATTCCTCTCAGAAATAAATACCTCATCTTTTAAAATGCAGAATAAATATCATGCAACAACATCATTTGAGTTATCTTTTACAAAGCAGAATAAATATTAGACAACAAAGTTATTTAAATTGATTTTCTAATTCATGTGTTAGAACTAAATAAATAGGAAATAATATAAAATGGAGCAGGAAACCCATCTCAACTGAATGGCAAAAGAGGATTTTTCTCCAAATAAATACCGGTAGGCATAGTGCCTGTTTAGGCGAGTTTTTAAATGCTGTAGTTACTTTCAGATTCTAAACCTCCTCTAAATAGGATTCGAGACTTAGATTAATTATGAAATTTAATAGTTATAGAATCTAAAAATAAATTAGAATCAAAGCTAAAATCATCATCTTCTTCATATTCCTACTAGCCAAATACTTCCTCCATCCGGTTTTGATCCGTGCCTATCGAAAAAAAAAGAATTTAATTTTGATCTGTGTATTACTCCATCAACATATCAATACATGCATGATTATTTGGGTCCCGCAGTCTACACGGCTCTTCGATGCATTATTATTTCTAAATCAATTTTTGTAGGAAATCGAAGCAATCATGAGATACGGCTAGGAAAACGAAGTGATATGTCCATATTTTTATCCTGATCAATGATAGAAATTATACACATATCATACATGAATGGAGAGAGTATTCACCAGTTGATTGCAGAATTTAGAGCTCGTCCATACAGACCGCTGACATCCTCGTCAATTAATGGCAAACTTATTCACGCCAAATGAAGACCTCGTACATGTTCCTCTTTAATCAAATGGATTTGTATCGATCGCTGTAATTATGGGTGCCTTTGATTAATTAATCAGTCCATGCGATGTACGTGGGAATTCTTTTGCACAAAAATAGGAACCAATGGGGTACAGTCTACCAGTAACAAATCCCTAGATTAGTACGGCGCACATTTGCACGTATGCTTTCAATAATCACATTTGCAAGCATGTTTTTAATAATCACCTTTGCATGCATGTTTTTAATAATCACATTTGCATGCATTTCAAGAGTTTAACAGGTTTATAGAAAAATATTAATATATAACATCACTACCACAAAAAATAGTCTTTAGTGACAGAGCTTTACTAACGGATAAATGATACGCGTCACTAATATTTACTAACGGATAAATGATACACGTCACTAATACACTTTTAGTGACTAGTCATTTTGGACGTATCAGTGATGTTGCCTTATTAGTGACGGGTCGTAATGTAGCCCGTCACTAAAGAGGGAGCATCCTAATTAGTGATGGGTTATATTGCCACCCGTCACTAATGGGTCGAAGCATTAGTGACGGACGGAAAATACCGCCCGTCACTACTGATCCAGTGACGGGTGGTAGTTTTCACCCGTCACTGATGATGTTTATAAATAGTCGGGTACCAACAGAATGCTTTCATATCGTGCAGAACCCTAAACCCTAGCGGCCACGCCTTCTCCTCCGCCGTCGCGCTCCACGTGTTCCGTCGTCATTCTCCTCCACCGTCGTGGCCTCCGTCCCATCGTAGCCTCCTCCGTCGGTCTCCGTCCCATCATGGCCTCCTCCGTCGGTCTACTCTTCCATCGTCGACCCCTCTCGTCGCTGTCTCGTCTCGTGCATCTTCCTCCTAAGGTCCTCCTCAACCTCCTCCTACTCTTACTTTTCTATAGAGGCTAGGATTTGTTGCTTAGTGAATATATATGCTGCTTAGTGAATATATATGTTGCTTAGTGAATATATTGATTTGTGAATATGTTGCTTTATGAATATATATGTTGCTTTGTAAATAACTCAATGAAGAGAAGGCTATTAGTATGAGAGTTTGTTGCTTTGTGAATATATATGTTGCTTTGTGAATAACTCAATGAAGAGAAGGCTATTAGTATGGGTGTTTGTTTATTAGGGTTTACGTAAGTATTATTGTATTTTTTTTATCGTTGTCAAATATAACATGAATTAGGGATATGGCAAGCCTCCCAAGTAATCAACAGGACACTCCCGCCGGACAACGTGCTTTCAGTAGTAGGCGGATCCCTATAGTATCAACTTATGTTTATGACAGTTGCCTCATAAAGATCAATCATTAGGTCAACGACGAACGTCATCAAGTTTATACATTATACATTGCAAATTCTATTTATGTGCTAATAAAACTAACAAACTGATGTGATATTATCTTATCGTTGTAGTTTCTATCAAAAAACTTTGACGATATCAATAACATTCACGTTGGTGACACTCTTAAAATATTAACAAGAGATAGGTGCACCAGTAAGGTTGAGGTTGCGAGCTGTGGAGGCAGGGTATGCCTCCACAAAGGGTGGCCCATATTTAGTCAAAGAGCCGGCCTAACACCAGGGGACTATGTGGTAATAACAATTGGATAGGCCCAATTGACTATTATAGCCAAATTTTATACTAACTTTGGTGATGAGAAGACCACAATGGCCATAAAAGTAGAGGACAACGATAGTGATATCTATAGCAAACTAACATTACTTACTAGACATATATATTTTATTCATGTACTTAAATTGGTTTTTTATAATGTCAGGGAAAGGTCCTAGCAATGTTGCGAAAAAGGGAAAGCAGATAGCCAGGGAGGTCGACACCGACCAAATGGACCAATTGAAGCACATTTGTTATTTTGGTAATCTAACAGATGTAACTCCAGCAAGGAAGGCTCTCTTGTAAGATATCTCGGCTGGTTTATCCTCTGAGACTCGGTTATATGTCTGTACAATAAATAACTCGATCATCAACAAGAAGTCAGTGGTAAACTATTTGCACATGTCGGTGGTTAACTCGATCATCTATGCACTTGGCCTTGTCTAACTAGCTTTGTTTAAATTTTATTATTATAGTACTTTTTAAGGCAGTACTGTGAGAAGTACATCACACCTCACCTACACCAGCAGACCACCGAGATTCAAGTGACAACAGCAGGGTTTGAGGCAGTCCCAATTACGATGCTTAAATCCACGGATGGATGGTGCTACCTAACTACTGGTTTTAGCCAATTTCTTCGAGATAACGCGTTAGAAGTTGGCACAGTATGCGCCTTCTATTTCAACATCAACAATAGTGCAATTGAGGCTGTCATGTATATGGTGTAAACCTAGGGTATGATGTCTTCCTATCCATCCTTTTTGCACTGATAACCATGGAACATATTGTACTGATTCTTTTTTCTTCAGGGAGAAGGAGTACAGGGTGACCATAATAGAGATCGCAAAACTAGACATGTACAGCCTTAAGTAATTCATGGTGGGTAGACAGATAGAATCTCTACAGGACACTATTTAAGCTCTTGATATCGCTCTTAGGAAATACCCTAGTAGAAGTTAGAAGTTAGCTAGAAGTTAGAAGTTAAGGAACGCTCTTATGGAACTTTGTTGTATGAAATGCTCTTCAAGATAACGAGTTAGAAGTTAATATATGTGATATTAATTTGGTTATAAATCTTCTGTAATGAATTGTCTGTGTTCTGTGATGAATGTTGGATATATTGGCCACCAAATCTTGGCTTTAATTCAGGATGCAGTCTAAAAATAATTATTTTTTTTTAAAATGATCATAATATTAGTGACGAGTGATAATAATCACCCGTCACTAAAGGACCCTTTAGTGACGGGTGATATTACAACCCGTCACTAAAGGGCCATAACAGGTGAGCCGATAAGCCCCCTTTAGTGACGGATGAATATTACTGCCCGTCACCTTTAGTGACAGGTAAATACCCATCACTAATGATGTTATATCACTAACGTGATAAGAGTGACAGGAGACTTATCGTCACTAATAAAGGTTATTACCCGTCATTAATAGGGTTTTCTGTAGTAGTGCATGTCAAATATGTAAACTATAAAAAGCTACTTCTTTGCTTCCATAATTTTTAACGTTTTGGACATATTTTAACATATCAAGAAACAATTAATTAGTTTGCATATTACTTATTTTGTCCGTCTTAAATATGGTTATGTTGTATTTATAATTAATGGGTTTTACATGCATAGAAGGATATATGAGTTCAAAATAAAAATTTAATACCAAAACACAAATAATTAACATCTAAAAACTCTAAACATAAAAAGTTAAGAAATATAGAACCGGAGGGATTATGATAGATTTAATGATGTTTATTTGGCATCGTAATTATTATTGTTATTTTTATAAAAGCTTAAAATAGTTTGACTTGGAATAAAATAAAAATACATTTATTTTGACTAGCTAAATGCCCGTGCGTTGCAACGGGAAAAAATTTACAACATTAAAAGAACACCATACAAATAGAGATGAGCGAAGCTGAAGCTTAAGAGTTTTGATTTGCTGTGAGAATGAGTGATGGTGATGACAGACTCACTATCATTAGTTTCTTTTAAAGTAGTATAGATAAGGAAAGAGTACCGAGGTTAATTGCCAGAAAATTAATCTCGCGTTACACATGACCGGCCGGGCACACGCGCGTCTGCCTCAACATCGCGGCCGGATCCGTCGCCTTTAAGCCTCTGTCCTTGCCGGCGCCGGCGAATGGCCAGGCCGAGTGCGCCGCGCCCACCCCCCGTACGACATGACGGCCGGCCACGAGCTCGCTGGCGTCGCGTCGCGTCGCGTGCGTGTTTGGCGCGAGGAAAACGGTGGAGATATTAGATATCTGAATCAGCTAGCTCACCTCGTGCATGTGTGGTTATCAAATTCGTTGTCGCAGCGGCGCCGCAAAAACCAACTGAATTGAAGCACACGTATCTGCACAGATATAATCGTGCTCTTGTTCCGTTTTCGATCTTCTCTTACAGTTTATTTCCAAATAATCCGTTAGTTTCATGCAGTAAGCCTTATGATTTTTTTTAAAAAGTTGAACTTCTC
>KE372965.1:72631-88182 GCA_000418225.1 Zizania latifolia | reverse complement strand
AGCGCCACGCCGCGCCGCGCCCGCGTCCTGTTTTTTTTATTTTCTGTTTTTTTGTTTGTCGAGTGTCAAATTTCGACACTTGACAAACCCGCCATCATACCCGTGTGCACACCGTCATGTTACTTTTTTTCGCTGAGTGTCGTGTGTGACACTTGGCGAATAGTTTGTCGTGCCCGACGAAAAACACTCGGCGAACCCCTGTTCGCCGACAGTAGATTCACCGAGTGTTATTCGCCGAGTGCAACACTCGGCGAACTCTTCACCGATTGTTTTTAGGGGTTCACCGAGTGCCTGTGACACTCGGCGAACCCCTGTTTTCCCGTAGTGAATATGCAGTCTCAGTATTAAACACTGACTTATTTAATTATGTGCATTTAGATAATTGTTGTAATAAGGAAATTTTGAAATGTTTCATATATTTAAATAATACAAAATTATATTGATATAATTACAGTTGAAAATTACAAATGTATCTTGAGCACGTACATGTATGTCTTGTAAACACCAAACATTGTTTCCTCTTGGAACCAACAATTGATTTTCCTTAAAAAAAGTGGAAATGAATTTAAAGGAGGAAAAAGAAAGAAATTTTCAGAAGTTACCAAAGTTGGTTTACTGAAACAAAAACTATACTCAACAAACTGAAACATTAGAAATATACTGTGGCATTAGAGCTTCGCTCTTTTCAAGCCGCAGTTGTAATTGGGAATGGATTATAAATTTATTTTCATGATGCAATTTGCAGCTGGGAATATACAAAAATGTACAATTTCTTATGAATCTTGTGCATCTGTATGTTAGCATGTATGCCTATATACACCAAACCTAAAAAAAGAGCTTCCTCTCCATCAGAGCCAACAAAAAATGGAGAAAGATGAGGAATTCAGTGATATATATGTTGTCTATATGCAATTTTGCATACATCTCTAACGAATGAATCCCCTTGTGTACAAAAGAACAAGCAAAGAAACTAATCAGTTAATTCACCTTGTCCACCGTCCAGCTTCCATTGGACATACTAGGCAGCTTAAAACTGCATTCAACAGATTTATCACCTACAACAAATTGTTTCACCACAATCTGCACAGCCGGTGGAACCATCGCCTCAGATTTATCGCGTCCAATTCATCGATGAAATACCTTGGCTGCTCTTCTTCCTGTGCTTCTCCTTGCTGTAGGTAGGGGCCGACGTGGAGTGTGGGTGCTAGGGTGGGGAGGACGGCACGGGGACCAGCGGTGCTAGGGTAGGGGCGGTGAGGGAGAGATGACTCTGGTGGTGGGGACCGGCGGCGCTAGGGCAGGGGCGGTGCGGGAGAGGTGACTCTGGCAGCTGAGACCAGCTGTGCCAGGGAGGACGGTGGGGACTGGCGGCTCCTACGAGCACAGGGGCGGCGGTAGTGTTCGGCGCTGTGGTGAGGAGCGAATAGATAACATGTGTGATCAACAAAGGGGTATTTTCTTAATGGAAATGGTGGGTAATTTTCACCAAAAGCATCCTGAAAGCTGTGAAAGCTGGGGTAAAGTAGTTTTCAAATTTGTACTACGAGAAGCTGCAACTTCTGAAAAAGTTAGTTGGCCCAGGAATCTATTTGGTTTAGCTTCTAGCTTCCCAGCCAGAAAGCTGGTTGAAAAAACTGAACCAAACACACTCTTAGGATAGTCAAGCAGTTACAGGCACTGTACTCAAATCCATGAAAATTTTCCCTTTCTTGAGTTCACCTGGTCAGATGAGTCTACTTCCCCTGAGATGATTGCATAAGTCTGCACGTATTCAACAATTTTGAAGCGTAATCGAGGATTTTTTTTCAAGTGTGTGATTGTTACTTAACATCTTAAATGAACACAACATGATTCCTGAACTTAATTGATCATTTACTGCTGGTCTGACAAGAACAACTGGATTGATTACCGGTCGGTGGTAAGGTTAACCCTGTGGTGGCATATAAAATATACAAAGCGGGAGAGTTAGTGATTTGTGTTCATCCTTCTGATTTATTTTCAAATCCGTGTAAAGTTTTGTAACAACAAACTTAAGTTAATTACAACTAGATGAGCACTCTGCAAACTAGTGATTTTGCTCCATATTTGAAACCAATAGAGGAGACTCACCACATGTGGCGACATGAAGAAGGTGCATAATTTATTTTTGATACATGTCATGAAAAGATTAATTGCAGGTGTATGGACTTTACATATGTAACAAGCTAAAGGTTGCTACAGCTCATCGGCCGGCCGGCCGGCGGCAGCTGCAGCTGGTTTTCCGGCCGCCGCCAAGCTGTGCAGCCAGACCTCGTCGCGGACGGTGGCGTACTGGTCGTCGTTGCGGTGCCACGTCCAGACGGCGGTCGTCTCGTTCACGATCCTCAGCCGCCCGTGCCCGAAGCTCGCCTCCCTGAACTCCGACAGCGGCGCCGACTTGTGATCCTTGATGAACCTTCATTAATCCACCAACAATTAGCATCCCCATTAATTAAACTAATCACAGCTAATTAATTACACATGTGACTGATGAACATCCACTATTTATTACTCCCTTCATAAAAAACTTATTTTTAGCGATACTTAGAAATATCATTAATGTGAGTAATAACTTATGTGTAGCTGGTTAATCCCGTTAGCTCTAGTTTATAGACATTATCTCAGGTAATAATAGACATTAGTAAAAGACGTGCAACCCATCACTCTTGTCACGTCATTAATGATGCTGAGTATTAGTGAAGGATCTCTGTTTAACCTATTACTAATAATGCCCTTTTTAATTAGTAATGGGTCTAACAGAGACTCGTCATTAGTGATTGAACATTATTGGTGACTGTATAGTAAGTTAGTCTGTCACTAATAATTTATTAGTGACGTATATTTTTTACCCGTCATAAATGATTTGTCACTAAAGATAGTTTATGTGGTCTTGAGATAAGTTGATTGAATGATATCATTTGGTTAACTGGAGCTCACTAATCATATATGTATTAAAGAAAATTATCTAAATATCACATCTTTGTAAGATAAATTTTAAATAAAGAAATAAATTCTTTGCGAAAAAGAGTAATTAGTGGTGATGAAGCTTACTTGAGAGCAAGGCCTTCCCTGTTGCCGCCGTCCCCAATGGTGATGTACATCGGGCCCCAGCTGTCGGCCTCATTGTCGTAGATCCTCGTCTAATATATCATCAGAAATGATAAGGTCATCAAAAGACCAAAATTAATCGTGATTTTATTTATCGACAGTCTGATATGGTACTTATCTCTTATTAGATCATAGGTTTATGTTAGTAGGAAGTAATGATTCGTATTAAAGTTGAATTTCTTTAGAATACTTTTGTTAGCCATAAAAAAAACATTGAATACCTGATGGATGTTGATGTAATAGATTTAAAAGTGATTAATGGATAGAAAAATGGAATATTTAATGATTTGTTAGTCGAAATAGGTAAATGTTTGATTATTTAACGTATAAAAAATAGTACACAAAATCATCTAAATTTATAATTATAAGTAGAATGATAAATAATATAAGCTAAATATTTTAAGCATTAAATGATGTCGAAAAAATGATGGACATTGGAGCTAGAGCACGATTCGACTTACGAAGCGCTCGTAGGCGTGGACGTGGCCGGCGAAGACGACGTCGACGCGGGCCTCGTAGAGGAGGCTCTCCATGGCGCGGCGCATCCGCTCGCCCTCGCCCTGGTGAGCCTGGTTCGTGTTGTACCACGGCGCGTGAAGCAGCGCCACCAGCCACGGCGTCCTCCGCCTGTCAACGCCGGCGAGGTCGCGCTCCAGCCACGCGCGCTGCTCCGAGCCCTCCTCGAACTCCGCGTACGAGCCCAGCATCACGACGTGCACCGCGCCGGCGGCGGCGTCGAAGGAGTAGTAGAGGTTGGAACGCGAGCCGCTCTCCTCGTGCGGCATCCGCCACCGCGCGTTGTACGCCACGAACGGCGCGAACTCCACAACGGGGAGCGTCTCGATCTCGTGGTTCCCCTCCGTCACCATCCACGGCCGCGAGCTCGCCAGCGGCTGCACCAGCCGCCCGAACGTGTCCCACAGCGGCTGCTGCGTGTCCGCGTACGACAGGTCGCCGGGAAGCAGCAGCATGTCGTAGTCCCCGCCGCCGATGTGCTTTAGCGTCGACGCCGTACACCCCGTCTGCCCCAGGTCACCTATGCACAGTACAATTACTCAGTTGGCCGGGAGGAGGAGCGGCGACGGCGGCGGCGGCGACGGCGGCTTCTCACCGATGACGACGAGCTCGATGGGCAGGGTGGCCGGAGGAGTCCTGAGGCTGAACTCGTCACCGGCCTGCCCGCAGCGGTAGTAGTAGGTCGTGCTCGGCTCGAGCGGGCCGATGGTGACGTGGTGTATCGCGCCGGACTTGTAGAAGAAGTAGCTGTACGTGGTGTGGTCGCCCGTGGCGGACGCCGTGTACTTCCCCGGGGACGTCCCGTACTCCACCACGGACGGCGCGCTCCGGTCGTCGGTGACCCAAGAAATCCTCATGTTGTTCGCGCCAACAATCGAAATGTGCACCTACTTATTCAGAATCATATCTAAGTATTGTCAAAACGTCTTCATATTTCATCTGCAAATTACCCGGGAATATTTCTTGTAGCACTTCAATTTATCTAAAAAATATTTCTACATTCTTATTTACTCTCAAACCACAAATTAAACAGTTTTATTTCTTTAATACTTTATCCAATTTTTTTATAAGTCGTTGGAGATGCCTTTAATTATTTTCAAATATTAGCCATTTTAAATTTTTATGCATTTTCAACTTTTTTCTATATTTTCTCTTTTCAAATAAATGATACACATCTCACAAATAAAAAACTCATATTTTCGGAAACAAAATAAATGAAGGAAAAAATCATTTTAGTTAATTTCTTATTTTTGTGTATTACTTCAAAATGGTTTATTCCTATATAAGGAATAAAGTTAGTACCTCTTAGCTAGACCGGTATCACTTAATAATACTATTATATTATCTTATTAACAAGAAACAATTTTATCTTTTATTCATGTCAATAATTTATCGGCTTTATTGGAGACTGAAATGACAAACGTGCCGTTGACAGGTTGGTAGGACACGTGTAATTTAATTGTTCTGTACTAGCCCCCACAAAATAGTTTTAGTCAACTGGCTAACAGATTGTTGAAATTACTCGGGAGGAAGCATGAAACAGAGGTCAAATCAACAAATGCTATGATGTTTGTTTGACGAAACAGATGCTACTATCAAACGAGCAAACGAAGTAAACCCATCTCTTCTGAAAAATCTGTAATGGAATATGTAACTAAATGAAACGAGGAATGTTGAAGAACTCTGCAATTCTGCATGAATCCGTCTGCCATTGATGTTGGGAGTGAATCTTTTCGTCGAGATGAGGCAAACGAAGCGTTCAGAACCAAGCAAAGTGTCAATTTTCTGTCAGAATCTGCACGTTTTGACACGAAAAACCGCACCTGCTGAGGATGCGACGCCGGCTTGTCGTGCGGCACCAGCAGCAGCGGGCACGGCGGCGGCCGGACGTACTCGTCGGCGTGCACGCACAGGAATGTGAGCGACGTGAGGCCCTGCACCAGCAGCCTCCAGGAATTCGCCATGGCTCCGACGAGCAGGTCGCCGCAGAGCGTCCCCGTGCAGCTGCGCCCCAGCGCTGCCTGGTCCAGACACCAGAGGCACCTCCCGTTCACGACGGAGAAGACGACCCTGGCCACGCCGAGCAAGCTTCTCGCCGGGGCGCGGCACACAATGCGTATCAGCGCGACGACCCGGCGGGCTATTATACACATGAGCAGTAGCGTGCGGAGGAGAAACACTATTATTATCTGCGTCTTACGCGTGTCGCCGTGATCGAATGATCTCGCCACTGCCGCCGCCGCCGCCGTCGTCATCGCCCAGCCTGGCTTGAGCCCGAAGCAGGAGACCTGACACGCCATTGCCATATAATAGGAATTAGGAAGTCGTTGCAGATGGATCGATTTGGGGATATGCTGGGAGATATGCCATGCTGTTTCTTGCTGATCTTGCCGTCGTGCGTGCGCGTACCTGACATGTGGCGTGGACGGCAGCGGTTGCCGGAGAGGAGGAGGAGGAGGTCGTTTGTGGTGGTGGTGAGGTGGAGGGGGAGGGAGGAAGGAGATAGGTAGGTTGGGGCTAGCATTGCTTGATGAAGCAGGATTGAGGTAGCGCTCAGCCGCTCACTCTGTTTTTTCCCCTCTTCTGAGCCTGCGACACTGACGAAGTCTGACGATATGATCATACGCGTTGTCTCTGTTTCTCGGAAATTTTCTCTAGTTGAGTGATGTTTTTTTATTTTCTTTATAACTTCTAATCGGATCTAAAAATTACATATCATATATTTATATAGGATAAAAAGTAAAAATAATATAAACTTATACATGGTATTATTATAAATCTCTCGGTTGAGCTAGTTCGTGGCGGTTTGTGGTTTGATGGGGACCGGAATATTATTACAAGATGCGGTTTTAGAGGCTGAGAAATATATCGTGGGAGAAGCAACGCTAAGGACCCGGTTGAAAGTTGGTCTAGTTTTGCCCCAAAAATGATTCATTTATAGCCCTTTTAACTCTTTTTAAAAAGATTTATTTATATCTAGTTAGCATTTTGTAAATTAAGAAGTTTTATTCTTTTAATACCACTTACCTATCACTTTATTTCTAGTCTTTCAACTTTCTTTCAAAAAAGACGGTAAATTCATAGTGTTATTCTTTTAATACCATTTACTTATCACTATGTAATATTATTATTTTTAATTAATAATAGGCAATTTGATCTTTTACTCTAGTCACATTGTTGGGGATATGATCCCGAGCTACCTCCCGAGTGGTTTTAACCCGACCAGTCAACGGTCAATATCCTCCAGGAGGCTAGTGGTCGGAGATCTGAGGGATTCCCGAGTCCAGCACTCGGAAAATCCCTCCCAATCACCAGCACTCGGATGATCGCCAGGCTATCATTTATTTCCATAATACAACAATTATCAGCACTGTAATCTTGGGAGTTATTGCCCACGAACCGACCGTTTATCTTTTTAATTGGACATTAACAGGACACTTAATCACCATTTGTAACCCTCAATCTCTCTCATATAAAGGGATCGGAGGAAGCCTGAAAGGGCAAGTTTTTTAGACAGAAGTTTTTACACGCTTAAGACTATTTTACGCCTGAAAGCTCATACTCCACACACACAGGACTAGGGTTATTATCATCCGGGAGGCCCGAACCTGTCTAAAAGATTCTGTCTCCGTCTCTTTGTGTGAGATAATCATCAAGTTTCGTCCACACCTTTCCCCTTAGCCTAATCAAATCCATATTGCGGGTAACCCCGTGTGCACTGTCGTTTTGTACGCAATGACAGTTGGCGCGCCAGGTAGGGGTGGGGGTTGTGTTTTCTGACTGCTTGATGGCTGTTATTTGCAAGGTTAGTACCCAGGTTCCTGTTGGTGCTATAGTCACCTTCGGAAGTTTAACTTTCGTTGGTGACTGCATGCGCCAACTGGTGCTAACTACTGCTGCCCCGTTGAGGGCGAAAGCTTCGCGCACTCCAGCGGTGCGATCATCGGTTCCTAGGATGTGTGAGTGCTCAGCTCCATCTAGAACAATCACCGTGGTCCCCCAGACGTCCGAGCGACCACGCCTCGCCACCGACTCGCCCACCGACTACGTCATTTTTGCTGGTCTCGAAGGGCGCATGGTCCAGCGGCACCAATTCACCAAGGTCGTCCCCAAGTGACCTCACCACCAGGCTATTTCGATCAAGCCGACATCTTCACCAAACGTCGTCATGATGATGACGGGGGCTATCTCCGACGATGAGCCCTCCGACTCCGCCGAGTCTAGTACTCACCGGCGTAATCGACGCGAGCGCAATGCTGCTCGATCGGAACACCGTGCGAGAGCTCGTGCAGTGGCCGGGACCTCGCAACAAGGTGCCTCTGACGCCTACACCATGGATTTCGAGGGTCATGCCGTGTACCGCACGCCGACAGCGAATCTTATCGTCATTGTGAGGGCCCTAGCTGCCCTTCCCGATTCACCCGAGCTTCAGAGGGCTCGGACGATGACCCAGGCTGCCGCTGCTCAAATTGTTGAGGTGGCGCCACCAGCGAGGTCACAAATGCCAAGGCCGTCTCCATGACCGAGGCGTTCGCCGATTAGATCTCGATCTTCGGACCGTAGATCATTGTCTTGACCGTCCTGGCGGTCTGAACGTTCACTAGCCAGATCACGATCTCTGGACCGTAGATCACCTCCCCGATCGTCCCGGCGGTCGACACGTTCGCGTCCAAGCGAGCGTCACGGGAGTTCTTACTCGGGCGATGCCCGGGATTACATCAACCAAGCGTGGGATGCGCGCAACACCATTTCTCGCCACCGCGGAGAACGTGAGCGCCGTTAGCTCCGTCGTCGAGATCAATTCGACCGGAGTTATGGTACGCCAGGGGTTAGCCGACCCGACACCGATATTTCACGCCATGACAGCTTTCCAGCCTTCTCCGAGCGTCTTCATCAAGTGGTGTGGCCACGCAACTTTCGCCCGATGGGAGTTGTGCCATACAACGGCAAGACTGACCCTTCCCAGTGGCTGCGGCTGTACTACACAGCCATTCACACAGCCGGAGGGGACCAAGATGTCATGGCTAACTACCTCCCCGTAGTGTTGTCA
The DNA here is from genome assembly GCA_000418225.1 of Zizania latifolia. Lineage (NCBI taxonomy): Eukaryota > Viridiplantae > Streptophyta > Magnoliopsida > Poales > Poaceae > Zizania > Zizania latifolia. The sequence continues at coordinate 79,490 of KE372965.1, read as the reverse complement.
TCGGCCGCTATCAGCTGGCTGGCCGGACTCCCGGAGAACTCTATTGACTCCTGGGGAGAGTTGTGCGATGTCTTTATCGCCAACTACCAAGGAACTTGGCAAAGGCCGGCCTCTCGGCATGACCTGCACCAAGTACGCCAAAGAGACGATGAGTCCCTGAGGGACTACATCCGTCGCTTCTTCGAGCGTCGAAACACCGTCGCTAGCATCTCCAACGCCGACGTGATGACCATCTTTCAAGATGGCTTGCGGAAACCTTCGGAGTTTTTCCGCCATCTGGTGATGAAAGAGCCATCAGATCCCGGCGAGATGATCACCATTGCAGAACAATTCGCCAGTGCCGAGGACACCGAGCGGGAACAGCTGCATCCAAAAGCTCAAGAGTCCGACAAGGAGAAGGTGAAGAAGAAAAAGGATCATCGCCGTTCGCCTCCACGTGAAAATCGCGACAAGCCCGAGTCATCTTTCCGTCATAGGAACAAAAAAATGGAAGGGTAAAGAGATCATGGCTACCGAGAAAAACTCGAAACCAAAAGGTCGAGAGAACTCGGCATTGCAGGAAGTATTAGACAAACCCTGCATTATTCATCATAACAGCAACCACACCACCCGTCGATGTTACCAGTTGCAGAACCAGATGAGGAAGGAGGCGGAAGCAAATCCCCGGCAAGACAAGCGTCGCTGGGATGATAAAAAGAAGAAGTCCAAGAAGGACGATGAAGACGCCGAAGCATCTCCGGTAGAAAATGACTTTTAGGAGCCCGCACGGACGGTCTCCATGATTTTTGGTGGAGCGATCGCCTCCGAATCCAAGCGCTAACAAAAGCTGTTGACCCGCCGCATCAACGCTATCAGCACTAAGCCAACTGAGCGCTTACGGTGGTCGGAGGTCCCGATCTCCTTCAGTCACGACGATCAGTGGACGGACGTCCCTAAGCTGGGACGATTCCCACTGGTTGTCGACCCAGTCATCCTCAAAGTGCGCCTCAAAAGGGTGCTGATCGACAGTGGTAGCGGCCTTGATGTTCTGTTTAAAGGAACATTGGCTGCGCTCGGCATTGACGAATCCGCTCTTTAGAAGACGGACACACCCTTTTACGGGATTGTCCCCGAGAAGGCCGCCATTCCACTCGGCACCCTCACCCTGCTGGTGACATTCGGCACTCGGGACAATTACAGGACCGAGCACGTGAAGTTCTACGTCACCGACTTTGAGAACGCTTATCATGCCGTGCTTGGGCGGCCGTCCCTCGCCAAATTCATGGCGGTACCCCACTACGCATACCTGGTCCTAAAAATTCCTGGACCAAGTGGAGCCTTTTTCATAAAGGGGGATGTTGCCACCTCGCACGCATGTGAGAGTGACAGCCTTGCCTTGGGTGAGGCCACGGACATCTCCGTCCGGATGGAGGAAACTGTCCAGGAGGCCAAGACGACGCCGACCACAAACATGGAGCTCCCGACATCCATGCCATCTATATCAAGCTTGACACCCTCGCCGGCTGAGTATAAAAGTATTCAGCTTTCGGATGTCGACCACTCCAAGATGGCGTTGATTGGGACAACACTAGATCCTAAATAGGAAAGCGCGCTCGTCAGCTTCCTTCGCTCCAACACTGATATATTCGCCTGGCAGCCATTCGACATGCTTGGCATACCTCGGGAGCTGATCGAGCATAAACTCCATGTTTACCCGACCGCCAAGCTGGTCAAGCAGAAGATGCGCCGATTTGCTCAAGATCGTAAGGAGGCCATCAAAGAAGAAGTCACCCTCCTGTTAGCGGCATGGTTTATAAAAGAGATGTATCATCCCGACTGGGTAGCTAACCCAGTCCTTGTAAAAAAGAAGAATGAGAAATGGAGAATGTGCATTGACTACACCGATCTCAACAAGCGATGCCCTAAAGATCCGTTTCCACTGTCACGCATCGACCAACTGGTTGATTCCACTGCCGGCAGTTCTCTTCTATGCTTCCTGGATTGCTACTCGGGTTATCATCAGATCAGCCTGAAGGAAGAAGATCAAGAGAAGACATCGTTCATCACCTCATTCGGCGCATATTGCTATACATCAATACCTTTTTGGGCTGAAGAACGCGGGGGCTACATACCAACGTGCTATTCGACGTTGCCTAGCTGATCAGATCGGCCGCAATGTTAAAGCTTATGTGGATGATGTCGTCATCAAATCCAGAAGGCCAGAAGATCTCATTCCCGATCTCCAAGAGACTGTAGACAACCTCCGCAAGTTCCGATGGCGGCTCAACCCAGAAAAATATGTGTTCAGGGTGCCGACTGGAAAGCTGCTCGGGTTCATCGTCAGCAGGCGGGGAATTGAAGCAAATCCAGAGAAGATTTCTGTAATATTGAACATGGCCAAGCCCAACAGCGTCAAGCATATTCAGCGCCTTACAGGCTGCATGACCTCACTTAGTTGGTTCATTTCCCGACTGGGTGAGCGCGGGATGCCTTTCTTCAAGTTGCAGAAAAAACAAGGTGATTTTACGTGGACGCTAGAGGCCGATCAGGCATTCGTTGACCTCAAGAAGTTTTTATCTTCTTCGTCGACCCTGGTTGCACCGACCTCTGGTGAAACACTCCTCCTCTACATCGTCGCCACGACCCACGTGGTCAGCACCGTCATGGTTGTCGAGCGCTTGGAGGAAGGACACGCCTATCCGGTTCAAAGGCCGATATATTTCATATCTGAGGTGCTTGGACCTTCCAAAGTCCGGTATCCTCAGGTCCAGAAGCTCCTATACGTCATCCTTATCACCGCCCGGAAGCTCAAGCATTATTTCCAGGCCCATTCGGTGGAGGTTATCACAGAATTTTCACTCGGCGATATTCTCTGGAACAAGGATGCGACTGGTTAGATCGTGAAGTGGGCCATCGAGCTTGGTGAATACACCCTTGATTTCAAGCCCCGCACTGCCGTCAAGTCTCAATCCCTCGCCAACTTCGTTGCTGAGTGGACTGAAATACAACTCCCACCAGTCACCGAATTTCAAGAGCATTGGATCATGTACTTCGACAGCTCGCTCAGCATTGATGGAGCAGGAGCAGGGATCCTTCTCATATCTCCTCAAGGTGAAAAATTAAAATATATTCTTCAACTATTATTTATGGCGTCTAATAATGCAGCCGAGTACGAGGCACTCCTCAATGGTTTGTGCATCGCCATTTCCCTTGGGATTCAAAGATTAACGGTATACGGAGATTCCAAACTGGTTATCAGCCAAGTCAACAAGGATTGGTCTTGCGCCAGCGAAAAGATGGATGCTTACTGCCAGGAAATCCACAAGTTAGAAGGAAAGTTTAGTGGCCTTGAGTTCCATCATGTCTCTCAGGACGAGAACTCGGCTGTTGACTTCTTGGCTAAGCTCGGCTCGTCAAGAGCTCCTACACCGAGTGGTGTTTTCCTCCAAGAACTCTCGAAGCCATCAATTAAAGTTGATGAAATTCAACCTTCAGAGGCTGATCGAGCTCCATTCGTCCTGGTCATTACTGATATTGAAGAAGATTGGCGACAACCATTCATTGATTTCATCCTCGCTGCCAAAGGCTCCTGAAGATAAAGATGCAGCCATTCACCTTTCCAAAAGAAGCAAGCAGTATGTCGTGGTGGGATCTGAGTTATATAAAAGAGCAGCTTCAACCCGAGTACTAATGAAGTGTGTTGGCAAAAAGAAAGGTTCAGAAATCCTCAAAGAGATACACTCAGGCATTTGCGGGAATTATGCTGGCGCTCGGACGTTGGTCGGCAAGGCCTTCAGGTCGGGTTTTTACTGGCCGACTGCTAATGAAGATGCCAAGCTACTAGTTCGTAGTTGCCAAGGCTGTCAATTCTTTGCCAAACAGCATCATCTCCCTGCCCAAGCTCTCCAAACCATCCCGGTTTCATGGCCGTTTGCATGTTGGGGGCTTGATATGGTAGGACCTTTTCCAAAGGCACCCCAGGGTTATGACCGCCTGTTTGTTGCTATTGACAAATTCACCAAGTGGATTGAAGTGATGCCCTTAAGGACAAGCACCGCCAAAAAAACTGCAGAGTTCATTCAAGGCATAATATACCGATATTGTGTCCCTCATCAGATTATCACATATCTTGGGACTCAATTTACCGGCAATGATTTTTGGGAATTCTACGAAGACTACTGTATTGAAGTCAAATATGCTTCTGTTGCACATCCAAGAGCAAATGGACAGGTCGAGCGGGCTAATGGCATGATACTTCAAGGACTAAAAGCCAGAATTTTTGATCCCCTTAACAAATATGGCAGTCGATGGATGAAAGAATTGCCTGCTGTTCTTTGGGGTCTTCGGACTCAGCCAAGCCGAGCTACTGATCAGACTCCTTTCTTCCTCGTATATGGATCGGAGGGCATTTTACCAGTGGACATGTTGCACGAGTCCCCCATGATTCAGCACTATAAAGAAGGCGCAGCCGAGCGAACAAGAGAAGAAGATATTGACAGTCTTAAAGAAGCTCGTTTAAATGCAGCCATACAATCTGACCGATACCAGCAAGGCTTGCGAAGGTACCATGACCGTAATGTGCATGGTTGGTCTTTTTAAATTGGAGATTTAGTCCTTCGCCGAGTACAATCAGCGGTCGGCGCCCACAAGCTATCAACTCAATGGGAGGGACCTTACATCATCTCTGAAGTTACCCGACCAGGTTTATACCGCCTGATGCGTGAAGACGGTTAGAAGATTGCAAATTCTTGGAATATTGAGTATCTACGACGCTTTTATCCTTGAATAAGCTAAGTCCCTGTTTTGGATAAGTAAAGATGTTCAGTCTTTTATTCCGATTGCCTTCTTTTATGTCTTTTCGCCCGACTCCCGAGTTTTTGGAGTTTTATCTTAACTTTGTATTCATGATCCACTCTGGCTGAGTTAAGCTACACTTCTGATTACTCGGGGGCTCGGCTTGCTGTTCTATGATTTATCCGATTACTTTTGAGTGATATTTTTTGACTATATGTGACGCCAATGGTTCTAAACAGCGTGTATGAGGCTGAAGTTTCCCTACGCTACGGACCTAAGCTAAATCAAACAGTCAAAAATGCACCCCAAGTGGTCGGACATAGAACACGTTTAATAAAAAGCAGCATTGTTTTATTACATTAAAAAGTATACGTACAATTGCATGTTTTCTACCCTACCATCTACTCGGCAGGATCAGCTGGATACATTTCTAGATCAGCGACAAGGATGCTCGCCGTCCCCTCCACCTCCGCATAGATGCGCAACACGTCGGACTCCTAGATGGTTGCCGGCCACCCTGCTTGGATGTGGTCCATACGAGCAGTTGGATACAACGCTTGGACGATCCCGTGCGCGTGGGTGACCGCCGTCTGGATGAAGTCTCGAGTTTGCTCCCGTAGACGTGTCGCCGACCCTCGGAGCCGCTCCCTGAAGCGCTCCACCGACCACGAAGTGTTGACGAGCTCGCCCTCAATCATCTTGAGGAGAGTCTCCGCACCGGCTTGGTACTCATCTCGCTGTGCTTGAGCATAACTTAGACGCAGCTCGAGATCGGCGAATTGAGCGCCCACTCATCGATGAAGCTCTACAAATATAGCATCATATCAGAAATAGTTTTATAAACAAACAACACTAAAAGAGTCTAGGATGGTGATTCATACTTTTGTACTCACCCGACCACTTGGTAGCGGCCGCTTCAGACGCCTTGAGCTTCTTCTCAAGCTCGACGATCCTGGTCCTTGCCTCCGTTGCCCTGGTCTCTTCCTCTGTCGCCTTGGCCTCTGCCTGCGTTGCTTTAGCAATGGCTTCATCCCTCTCAGCCAAAGCCGCTTCGGCTGAAGTGGCCGATCGGTCTGCCCAGCCAGCAGCCGTCTCCGTTCGCTCCTCCGCTGCCAACCATTTTGTTATATCAGTACTGGTTAGAACAGTAATGAAAAACAAAAAAGACAGTAATGGGTAACCAAGCACTTACCATTGGAGCGGATCTCTAGCTGACCTTGGAGGATTTCGTTGTCCTCCTCCAACCTCTTCAGATCGGCATCTCTCCGTTTGAGCCAGTCGGTCAGCTGGTTGACGAGACGCTGCATAAAAACAAAATAAGTTAGTATGCATATAAATTATGTATATTAAACTAACGATTGCAGGGATACTTACGGTGGTCTCTTGACCAACCCGGCCGAGTGCGTCGAGGTACTCGGCCACTCCACTCTCGATCGGCCTGGTCGGGGCACTGGTCGCCACGCCGGAGGTCGACTGAGGCACCTTCTCGACTAGAACCTCGACCTCCATGTGGTCAGCCACGCCAGGCTCCGCCGAGGGCACATTCTCTGTCGGCACCTCAACCTCCATGTGGTCGGCCACGCCAGGTTCCGCTAAGGGCCTTTACACGTTCTCTGTCGGCACCTCGACCTCCACTATCGGCAAAGGGCCGCCAGGTGCCGCTACCTCCGAGTCGACAGCACTTGGCTATGTTGTGGGAGGCACGCTGGCACTCGGTGTTGTTGCTGGCTGCTCTGGTACAGGTGCAGCCATGCAAGGCTCGTTGGTGGTTGGAGCATCCGACGCCTCCACGTCGCTTGCTGAGGCCCCTCGCTGGTCAGCCCCCCTAGTAAACACCACTATGTCATTGGTGGGGGTTGTGGCGCCAAAGCCCGCCGCATCCTAGTCGGATAGGGACGACGGAGCGCTATCAAGAACAGCACAAGAAATCAGTTTTGAATTCAATCTAATTACTTGATTCAAGACAATTGCATAAAAACTTACCACGCCGACCGCCTAAATGCTAGTTTCTTTCGCCGACTGGGCCCTGCGCTTAAGGACGATCCAGCTGGTGGTGGTGTCGACACAGAAGAAGACAACGCCACAG
>KE372965.1:43848-53961 GCA_000418225.1 Zizania latifolia | reverse complement strand
CACGCACACGCGCGCGCCAACATGAGTCAGACTCAGCCGAAGGAAGTAGGAACGCATTAAATGCGACTGGACTGAAAGCGGACAGGAGGCAATCCGGGCGCGTCAGAAGATCACCCGTCGGGCGGCGTCAGCGCAGAGGGCAGGTAGGGAGTTGGCGGCACGCCGCGTCCCATCTGGGCGTGCCATGTCCTATCGGCGTGCTGCCCCGTAGACGTTTAGCTGTTGTACAATAGGTTGCACCCAACAGGGGTATAAATAGCAGGACGTTCGCCTTAGAACGGACGGCTTAGACGGCTCTGGGAAGAAAGGAGGCTCCTTCAAGCAAGGACGGCTTCTTCAAGTTGTAACACACACCTTTCTCTACTCTCCGAGCCCTAGCTTGTGTAATCCGACACTGTAAACTCTATTCTCGACTGATAAGCACCCCATCAAAACCCAGTGGACGTAGATCTATTACCCTATCGGGGGGGCCGAACCACTCTAAACCCTCGAGTCAACTCCGGCCAGTTCTATTCATACGAGCTGCGCAACCATCGGGTCTTGAGTACAGCGCTTCCCTGCCATTACAAATCACCGCCTCGGACCACTCCCGGGGAGGATTGTCCGATCACCCGTCGACAAAGATCATCGGAATCCCCCTCCGGGTATATTGAGCTTTGAGATTTTATGGATGTTCAGAAGCAAAGCACATGAGTTAGGGACATATATAATTAATCCCAGGTACAATTTGCAATTTGCATGTCTTTAAATTAAATTAATGCATTCATTCAGGTGAGCACGCATATGTGTTAGCTTTAGCTCTCGCTACATAAACTTTATTTCTGCTTCTAAGCGCTCGGTCTCGAGTCTACAGTACAGAGCCATAAAGAATGGTCGTAACTGGACCAGATAGATCCATCATCTTCGAGGAGGAGGAAACATAAGTCCAATACTCGTAAGATATTTTTTGTCTATCACATTTTGGTGTTTTAGCAAAAAAAAAAATGCATGGGCTCGAGTCGCCATTTTGAAGTTTGAACCCGTACAAACTACAAACACAATCTCTGACGTATCTAGGGCTGGCCCTGAGGTGACGGATGGGGTAGGACTGTAGGAGGCTCGGTTCTGATAGTTAGGAGTCATAAATAAAATTAAAAATAAAGATCTCATTGAATATAAAGGAATATACTAACCCATATATATCCGTTGTTTACTGATTATATATTGAACCAAAAAGCAGACTTACGAAGAAAAAGGAGTCTATATAACGTATAACGTGTTAGGTAACAATGCTTAAAACTTGGTTTGTTATACTTCTTAGTTACGTTTAGAGATATGCCTCTATATTTTGGGCCTCAAGGCAGCCACCCCTAAGGTCGGCCCTACATGAAACATAATCGTCTAAGTTTAAGGTGTTAGGCTATATATTGTCATAAAGTTAGGTAGACTCCTTTTCTCCTTAATAATTTTTCTCTTTTAGTTCAGTAACTAATCAATAAATAAAAATTGGTATCGTTGGCTGTGCCTAATCAGACTTAAGCTAGCATTTTCTTTTAGGTTTAATGTGGCACCTATTTTTAATTTTGTTGTGCGACTCCAAAATATCAGGACAGGTCTGGACAATTCACTACCAAAAAAGGCAATTAGTGACAGGTTATAAAAGTTATTAGTGACGGACATCACACCTATCACTCTTATCACGTCAGTAATGACCTATCATCAGTGACGGGTATACACCCATCACTAATGGTCCACCTTTAGTGATGGGTATATATATTCACGCGTCACTAAAGGTGGACCTCTAGTGACATGCATAATACCCGTTAATAAAGGTGGACTATTAGTGATAGGTACAGATGTTCACGTGTTGCTAAATGTTATTTTTTTTATTTCAAATATGTTCTATATACAACTTTGTTTAGTTTCATTCAGTTCAAATGAGGTGACGATTAGATCCGAGGTGATCATGAAGGGGCTCTTCCGTCGTGTTTGTTGTCGTCCCGATCTACTCTCTGTGTGGTCATCATCGGTGAGGCATCTACCTCGAGCCACAATGGAGGAGGAGAGGCGATGATGATGATGATGCAGAAGAGGAGGTAACAACAACGGAGAAGAGTAGGCAGTAGGATTTAGTGAATCAACGACAATAACTATGTACCAATTAAGGAGCTCATGGTCGGGTAGAGCACAAGGTGATACCGATCGCCGTTGGATAGATCTTGGGGTGATGCCGACCGCCGTCAATAGAGCTTGAAATGACAACGGTAAAGATCAAGTAGAGAGAGCAATGGAGAAAAGTGTAGAATGATTGAGAGTAGAAACTAGAGAGGGGAGATGGAGCTTTATAATAGTGGTGTGTGTTTTGGGATAGTGTTCTTTTGTCCATTCAAATTTTTAAAAAAATTTATATGCGCCGGTCTTTAGTGATGGGTCTACAGGACACTCGAAACTAAAGGTAGGTTTTTAGTGATGGATCAATAGGACACCCGTCACTAAAGAGTAGCGCATATGAAAATTTTTGAAAATTTGGACGAGCAGAACACTAGCCTAAAAACAATGGTTCAATCGTTTCTGTCGGATAGTAGGAGGCTCTGGTGTTGTAGATGTTAATGTGTACAACGAATAATTTATTAGCACATCAGGATCTAAAATTTTTCTTAGTGCAAATCCTGTGTGTCTCAGTGATTGAATATAAGCGAAGTGAGCAGCTACAAATGCACATGTCCCATCAAGTGCTTCTCAAACATATCATTTTCTTTCATGGCACAAGAGAAGGGCCTTGTGATCTTCATTCTTTGATCGTGTATATCCCATTGGAAGATGTACAACACTGCTAAAAATTCATAGAAGAATGCAGAGTCACGACCATGCACTGTAGATCAAAGATAACGTTAGGGAGAGCTGTTTTGGTAGGAATTAATGCTCAGGAGTGTAACTTTGTGCATATAATTTATATAATGAAGAATATGCTATTAGATTATTATATCAAAGAGCTTATTAAGCTGGCAAGAAAGATAAGGTAATATTTCGTCGGCACCTCTTTGTACCTATTAGATTCCATTCTGCATGAATTACTGTTGACACCAAAAAATAGACCAGCACACCATCAGCGTGACAAACCAAGCGGTTGGGCTGATGGGCCACCAATAGGACGTTAATGGATGAAGACGGGCGGCGTGTGACGTGGGCTGATGCTTCGTGATGTTTATCTTTTAGTTAGCGACTAATTAGAGTCAGTTAGGATAATATGTTAATCGTAGATAGCGTGTCTTCCCGGCTATAAATAGCTATGCCTGGGGCTATTGTAAAGGAGTTCACACAACCAATCAATCAACCCTTCGGCGCATCGTCAACTTTAGGTACGCAGCATTAGGGCGATTCCCCGTCGGGATCAGGCTACATCGGTTAAGTCCGATCTCTAATCATGACTGGGATAGCCTATTTGTTAAGCTAATTAATTTGTTCATGGCTTTCTCGGTTGAGTCCGATACTGTGAACAGATTGAGCAGGTTTACTAGTTATCGGTTTAATGCATTGATTCACTTTCTTACGTTGTGCTTTATTGCTCGAGTCTATGTGTTTGTTAATCACAACGAATCAATAGATTGTATTAGATTAGATAGCATGCCGATCGTCAACATGTGCTGTCTCGATTGGGTTCGATCCATGGTGTTGATGGGGATGTGTGCGAATTGATTTAGTCTAATCTATTGGTCCAGCATTCATTGGAGTTTTAGCTGATGAATCATCTATTGTTCTGTCAATCCATTTAATCCTATTCACAGCTCTCTTGATATGATATCTTTACGCTATATTGGTTTGGTTCGAACCATAGAGATTAAGGTGTCAGAGCACTAGTACTAGAGCCAATTAGTAGGATTTATCGTACTCTACATGCTTTTCACGATGCATCGGAGTCTCCACGTGTGCTATCGAAGTCGAGGCCGACGGGCCATCGCCGATAGCGTTAGAACATCTCACATTTGTTTTCTTATCAATTGTAGGGTCAAATTGACTGGCACGCTCTACATAGCTCCGGGTTATTTAGGAATCAGGAACATACCTCTACAGTGGCCTCACCAAAATCAGATCAATCAGGGCGCAGTAGGACGAAACACCTCGAGAAAACAGGTGAAGTTTTAGTTCATCCCAGTGAAAGTAGCAACAGCCTCACTGATTAAAGTGCATCGGCGAGTGTAACCATCCTCTTCATTGATGGCATCGGTTAACTCATAGCTGGGAAAATCATAACATTCTGTTACTTGGGCAGTGTATGGGTTTAGCATTCTCTATGTCAAACTTCTTTAACATGTCTTTAATGTACTTTATTTGACTGATGAAGGTTCCTTCTTTGAGTTGCTTGATTTGAAATCCTTGAAAGAACTTCAACTCCCCAATCATTGATATTTCAAATCTTTTGGTCATGATCCTACTAAATTCCTCACAAAAATTATTATTAGTAAAACTAAATATAATGTCATCGATATATATTTGGTAGACAAAGAAATCATTATTGAAATGCTTAGTAAAGATGGTAGGATCGGCTTTGCCTATTTCAAATCTCTTTTTAAGAAGAAAATCTCTAAGGCATTCATACCATGCTCTAGGTGCTTGCTTAAGCCCATAGATTGTCTTTTGGAGTTTGAACACATGATTTGGATATTTAGGGTCTTCAAAGCCTGGTGGTTGCTCCACATATACCAATTCGATGATTGGTCCATTCAAGAATGCACGTTTCACGTCTATTTGATGAAGCTTGAAATTATGGTGAGTAGCAAAGGCTAACAATATTCAAATTGACTCTAGCCTAGCAACAGGTGCATATGTCTCACCAAAATCCAAACTTTCGATTTGTGTGAAGCCTTGAGTCACCAATCTTGTTTTGTTCCTTACGACCAAGCCATGCTCATCTTGCTTATTGCGGAAGACCCATTTGGTGCCAATTACATTTTGCTTCAGTCTTTTCACCAATGTCCATATGTAGAAGCTCCAGTGGTCTCCTTGTCGTCATAATTTTTTTGGCGATGTATGGTGCTCCAACTTGCTTACCGGCTTAACAAGCACTACACAACATGTATTTCTCAAACACAACATTGGTTAGTACTAGGATGTGCTCACCTTTAAGAAGCTTTGACAAGTTCCTCATCCTAACATGAGTTAGCCGGTGATGCCATAACCAATCCATGCTAGTTTTAGCCACCAAGCAAGTTTTAGGTTTAACTTTATCTAGTGCGAAATCGAGTAAATAAAGCTTTCCCTTCAACCTATCCGTGAAGGCTACGAAATTGTCACTTCTTAAAACGGTCACACCCTCATTAGTAAAAAGACAGTTATAACCAATTTCACATAATTGAGAAATTGAAAGTAAATTATAACTCAAGGACTTAACTAATAAGATATTTGAAATCGAATAATCATTTGAGATAGAAATTTTACATATACCCATTACCTGTCCTTTTCTATTATCACCAAATACAATAGATTCATGATTACCTAGATTTGGCTCAAAAGATGTCAACATTCTTTTCTCTCCAGTCATGTGATTGGTACATCTACTGTCCATCACCCAACTTGATCCACTGAAGGAATATTCCTAAAAAAGAGATTAGTTCTTTCTTTTAGGTATCCAAATCTTTTTGGGTCCTTCAATGTTAGTCACAAGAACTTTAGGAATCCAAATGCATCTCAAAGGTTTTTCATTTTTATTTCCAACAAATTGAGCAATCACTTTACCATGGTGGTTTCTCTTAATTAGGTACGAGGCATAAAAGGTAGCTTGAGAGGCATGAGGCTTGTTGTTGGTCTTCTTTAGATTTTGTCATTCCTTCACAAACTTTATAACTTTCTTACCCTTATATTTCCTTCTGTCATTGACCTTGCTTTCATTTAGATTAAAGCCAAGTCCACGCTTCTCAACATTGCTTTGAGTGTTGAAGGTCTTGAATAAGGCATCCTTTAATTTATAGGCATTCATGTACCCATAGCTTACCAAGGTGCCAATCCTCTCATTCTCATTTCTTAGAACCTCTATTTCCTTCATGTTAGTCTCATAAGTAGTAATATCAAGATTTTTAACATTTAGAACATCAATTACTTGTGAAAGCAATAGAAGGAATAAAAACGGGATGAGTCATTAGAGACTCAATCCTCTCTTGAAGTCTCTTATTGTTCTCACCAAGAACAATAAGCTTACTCTTAAGAGTTTTGAGTGTTTTCTCTAATTCCTCTTTAGACTTACTTACTAAACTAGATTGTTTAGTTAATTTATCTATCTTTTTCTTTTCCTTAGGAAGAAGCCGCTCAAGTTTAAGATTCCTTTTCTTCTTATTAATGAGTAGATCCTCTTGTTTTGAAGAGTTATTTCTTGTACCTCTATTGTTTCATAAGTTTTTTAAACTTAGATAAAACTTGCTTACTCATATTTTTAAACATGTCATTATCAATTTTAGATTCATCACTACTAGAATCACTATGTTCATCCTTATCTATAACTTTAGATATAATAGTTACCTTCTTGCTTTTTGCCACGAAGTCCTTGGGGAGACAATTTCGTCGTTGCTCGACTCTCCAAACAGTGAAGGCTCTGGAGACATGATGTTGACGATGGCGATTCCCTTATTGCTAGAGTCAGAGTCCGATTCTGACTCAGAGTCGGAGTCAGAGTTTCATTCTTCACCAATATGAGCATGGTCACCTTTCTTCCCCTTCTTGTATTTGTTTTTCTCTTTGCTTTCTTGTTTCTTCTTTTTGTAGGGTTATGGGGAGGCTACGCTAGTATTAATTTCAAAAATTTTATAACGTTCTCGCAGGAACCATGCGTATAATGGGATCATAGATCATTACCTCTAGCCATAAAATGTGCTAGGGAAACGAAAGTAGAGTTGATGAAGCACGTTCTCGATCGGCTCCGCTCAGTTTCGTCCGTTCATCGGCGATGAAGACGACGTAGTCCGGTGACCTCCACAGGAAGATCAGCACCGTAGTAGGAGCGGCGACTCTACGGTATCCACACGTACAGAGACGAAATAACTTCACGCCGGTATGCTAGTACCACATGGAAAGTTAGGGGAGAGACGGTCACAACCGGTGTAGCTAGGAGAGGTGGTGGCTAGGGTTAGATCGAAGCAACAGCACACAGCAACCAACAGCGGCCCTTTCATCCTAGCCCCTCCTCTCCTTATATAGTGCCCTCTCATGGGCCTTTAAATAGTATTAAGCCCAACAGATCTAATCTGTTCGTCTAGCCCAGAAGTTCTTTTCCGGGCCCAGAACTTCTGAAAATAATCTTCTGTACGAATATATTTCTGTCCAGAACTTCCGGTCCAGCCAGAACTTTCGGACCCAAAAACTTTTGGTCCAACCGGAACTTCCCAAAATAACATTCTGTATCGAATTTATTTTGACCCAGAAGTTCCGGTTCCACCCAGAACTTCTGGTTCATCCATAATTCACCTTTCAGGCAGGCCTAGAACATCTGGTCCAACTGGAACTTTCGGTTCCTCCAGAAACCGAAACTAGGGCTGGCCCGGAACTTCTGGTCGCACTGGAACTCCCGGTTGCTCCAGAACCTGGAACTTCCGGCCTCAAGCCAGAATTTCCGGTTCCCCCAGAAATCTCTTGGGCATATTTCCATCAATCTCCCACTTTTATAAGAGTCGATTCTTGCAAGCTTTAAATCTCATCCCCTTAAGCGTGTGACCTGATAGGTTCATATGCAAACGGCCGCTACCCGGAAACCCTTTTCGGATCGCAAATCAATAGCGGTACCTAGCAGCACATATTGACCCCCGAAAGCATACAAAATCAAAATCATATTTTCTGAACCTTGATATACTCACGCACCAATCCCTTTACCACATGACATCAGTCAAACTCAAGGTGAGATTCGTGCCACCCTTGTGATAGCTCGACACTTCACTCGATCAAGTAGTAGATTAATCATGATTAACTCTTTAATCATAATGGCATGGCCATGCACTTTTCTAATCTAACTATCTCGAGGTGCATAGAGACGTCTCTCCCGTTATTTAGGAGGGATAAATTCCATCTTGACTGCTCACATCCCACGACATATTTTATAACACACCCGAAAGCAACTTTTATAACTACCTAGTTACAGAATAGCATTTGGAAGCCCCTAAGTGTGTCACTACACATTCTAGAATCAATGACGATCTCAGGTCTAAGAATTCTGTAGGTACACCATTTGAGAACAACTGATGGCACATTCAAAATAACAATCCCAATAGTATCTCAAAGTGGGTCTATCCAACACCATATTCTCTAACACGTGTCCACATCGCTAATTTAATATCTTCATGTCTATGATCCATGAAACATGATCATCAACCAGACAGATGTGCTAATCTATAAATCATCATTATCCCACACGACGATATGAGATTAGGGATCGTTTAGAATAACATCATTATAAAACAAAGAGTTTCATAAATAAGTCACATACTTGCTGATCAATGTAAAAGACATTTATTCAAGGAACAAGATTACCAATTATCCAAATGTACACTAGCATAGACAAGACATATTTTTTCACATACACTAGATTCACTCACGTAAGTATCTAATACCCATAAAGCTCAAGTGCGCCTCATTCTTGGGCTGTGAGAGAGGCTTCATCAATGGATCGGTAACGTTTAAATCCGTGTGTAACTTGCATATCTTCACATCATCTCTATCTATGATCTCATGGATGAGATGATAGGGCCGAAGTATGTACTTGGACTTCTAGTGTGACCTAGGCTTCTTGGCTTGCGCAATGGCACCACTATTATCAGAATAGAGGTCCACTGGACTGGACGCACTAGGGATAACTCCCAGCTTAGAAACAAATTTTGTGATCCAAACAGCCTCCTTCGCAGCTTTAGAAGCTGCAATTTTCTCAGCCTCCGTTGTTAAATCTGCAACCATTTCTTGCTTAGAACTCTTCCAACTCACTACGCCTTCATTGAGACAAAACACAAATCCAGACAGCGATCACGAATCGTCCTTGTCGGTTTAGAAGCTTACATCGGTGCAACCACTTACAATGAGCTCCTCCTCACCTCCATAGACTAGGAACATATCCTTAGTTCTTGTCAAGTACTTAAGGATAATCTTTACTATTGCCC
Organism: Zizania latifolia; assembly: GCA_000418225.1. Classification (NCBI taxonomy): domain Eukaryota; kingdom Viridiplantae; phylum Streptophyta; class Magnoliopsida; order Poales; family Poaceae; genus Zizania; species Zizania latifolia. The sequence continues at coordinate 44,854 of KE372965.1, read as the reverse complement.
AATGACTTTCACCCGGGTTTGATTGATATCTGCTCGTAACACTGAAAGCATAAGAAATATCTAGGTGTGTACAAAGCATGGCATATATGATAGACCCGATTGCGGAGGCATACGGGATCGTACTCATCTTCTCCAGCTCATCAGGTGTCGAAGGACACTAACTCTTGCTGAGTGTGACACCATGTGACATTGGCAGAAAATCTTTCTTGGAATTCTGCATATTGAACCGTTTCAATACCTTGTCGATGTACATGCTTTGGCTTAATCCAATTAGCCTTCTCGACCTATCTCTATAGATCTTTATACCCAAAATATATGCTGCCTCTCCGAGATCTTTCATTGAGAAACTTTTCCTCAACGAAGATTTAACAACACCAAGCATTGAAATATCATTTTCGATCAACAATATGTCATCCACATATAAGACCAAAAATACAAGTGCGCTCCCACTAGCCTTTTTGTAAATACAAGGCCCTTCTTTATTCTTGATGAAACCAAACCCTTTGATCACTTCATCAAAATGAAGATTCTAACTTCGAGAAGCTTGCTTCAGCCCATAAATGGACCTTTGTAGCTTGCAAATTTTTCCAGCATTCTTTGGATCGTTAAAACCTTCAGGCTGTGTCATGTACAGATCCTCACTTAGGTTTCCATTAAGGAAAGCCATTTTGACATCCATTTGCCATATCTCATAGTCATAATATGCGGCAATTGATAAGATGATCCGAATAGACTTTATCATTATGACAGGCAAAAACGTTTCATCATAATCAACATCTTGAATCTGTCTGAAACCTTTCGCCACCAATCGTGCTTTATAGATGTGTAGGACCGAATCTAGCGACCAGAGGGGGGGTGAATGGGCGCAAAACAGAAAATCAGCGGAAAATAAAATTCTGGACAGAAGGTCAAAATCGGAAGTTCCGATTTGGAGCCGGAAGTTCCGATGTACCGGAAGTTCCGGTCGGAGCCGGAAGTTCCGACTAATCCAGAACACCAGACAGAG
>KE372965.1:32497-43643 GCA_000418225.1 Zizania latifolia | reverse complement strand
AGAGAGCTCAAATCGGAAGTTCCGGACGGAGTCGGAAGTTCCGATGTACCGGAAGTTCCGGTCGGAGCCGGAAGTTCCGACTGATCCAGAACGCGATACAGAAGGTTCAAATCTATTTCCATCACATATCACCTATATGTGCATGATCCAGATCAAACACTACGCACGTAGGCTCTGATACCATTGTAGGGTTATGGGGAGGCTACGCTAGCATTAATTTCAAAAAAATTACCCCGTTAGCCCAGGAACCATGAGTGTAATAGGATCATAGATTATTACCTCTAGCCACAAAACGCCCTAGGGCAGCGGAAGTAGAGTTGATGAAGCGCGTTCTCGATCGGCTCCGCTCAGTTCCATCCCTTCGTTGGCGATGAAGACGACGTAGTCCAGTGACCTCCACGAGAATATCAGCACGACAGTAGCAGCAGCGCCTCTACGGTATCCACACGTATAGAGACGGGATCACTTCACACCGGTATGCTAGTACCACGTGAGAAGTTAGGGGAGAGACGGTCACAACCGGTGTAGCTAGGAGAGGTAGCGGCTAGGGTTAGATCAAAGCAACAACAAACAGCAACCAACAGCGGTCCTTTTGTCCTAGCCCCTCCTCTCCTTATATAGTACCCTCTCATGGGCCTTTAATCAATATTAAAGCCTAACAGATCAAATATGTTTGTCTGGCCCGGATGTTCTGGTCTAGGCCCAGAACTTTCGAAAATAACCTTCTGTACGAATTTATTTCTGTTCGAAACTTCCGGTCTAACCGGAACTTCTGGACCCGGAACTTCTAGTCTAACCGAAACTTCCGAAAAAATATTCTGTATCGAATTTATTTTGACCCGGAAGTTCTGATTCCACCTAGAACTTTCGGTTCATCTAGAATTCACCTTTTAGTCAGGCCCGGAACTTTCGGTCCAATCGGAACTTCCGATTCCTCCAGAAACCAAAACCGGGGCTGGCCCGGAACTTCTGGTCGCACCAGAACTCCCGGTTGCTCTAGAACCCGAAACTTCCGGCCTCAAGCCAGAACTTCTGGTTCCCCCAGAATTCTCTTGGGCACATTTCCATCACTCTTTGGGACAGTCAGCTATGAAGTGACCAAGATCACCACATTCATAGCATCTTTTTTTTGACTTTCTCTTCTTTGACTTATCATTCTTTTTCTTATATTTGGCAAATCCACCCTTCTTCACGTACTTTTTGAATTTTTTGATAAATAGTACAAGCTCTTCATCATCACTTTCATCATCACTTAATTCTTCTTTCTTTTTAGCCTTAAGAGCCACGTTTTTGCCCTTGTTGTTTTAAAGCTTGGTAAGGTCTTTGACTTCCTTGCTTCTTCTTCTATTAGCTCATGTGTTATAATTCTTCCTAGCACATCACTTGGAGTCATTTTCTTGAACTCTTTGTGCTCCTAGATTAGTGTCACTAAGGTAGGATTCCTTAGCGCTGTTGCACGGAGTAACCTTTTTACCAGCACATGATCGTTCATCTCTTCACTTTCAAGACCCTTTATCTTGTTCACAAGGACCATGAGGCGGTCATACATTTCTTGAGGGGTTTCATCATCTTTCATAATAAATCTTTCAAGCTTCCCTTCAAGAAGCTCAATCTTTAACTACCTTACTGAAGATATACCTTCATGGGCAACTTGCAAAGTTTTCCATATTTCTTTAGCTTCTTCAAGTCCATCAACTTTGTTAAATTCTTCGGGACTCAATGCGGCCAGTAGAACACTAGCCGCTTGAGTATGCAGTAAATTGCTTATTCTTCATCAACAGTTAGTTGATGATAATCCACGTTTGAGTCATCCAGATCTACACCTGTGCATACAATCTTCCAAATATTTGGATGCATAGAGATTAGTAGCAATTTTATTTTATATCTCCATTCCACATAGTGTGTACCATCAAAGTAAGGTGCACGACTAGTTGGCACAGAGAGATAGTTATTGCTAGGATTTAACTTGGAGTAATCAAAAGGATACACTGCTTCTTTCTTCCCTCCAACACTGTTCTTTTCGATGCCGGTGGAATTTAACTCTTCTGACATCTTTTGTCTTTAAGCAGTTAAGCCTTCGAGAAGAGCCTGCTCTGATACCAATTGAAAGTTGTCTAGAGGAGAGGTGAATAGACAATCTAAAATTTCTTAACAAACTTGTCAGTTTAAACTTCTAGGGCCGGGACTATCTGGGCTTAGTCGGATACTCCAGGAACCGTATGAAAAATTAAAACGTCCGTGGTCTGGATTATCCAGGAATATCCGAATGATCTAGACACTACAGATCAGCAATAATAAGAAACACAGAATTAAACCTAGCCAATGAACTTCAATAGCGAATATTCAATGTAATTAATCTTTGCTAGTTAACAGATGAAGCAATAAGTAAATAACAACTAGCAAAAATAAATATGGACAAAATGAATTTTTACCGGAGTTCGGATCCTACGATCCTACGTCTCCGTTGAGGAAACCCGAAAGGGTCGGGTCTCTTTCAACCCTAATCCTCACCAAGTGCTCACTGCCGTAAACCTTAGTTTTCACTCATTACCTCTTTGAAGCCGAGGCGAGGTCTTGTACAAACTTGTCCGGTCACCCACAATCCTTGGGTGCTCGTAGATCGACGTCTAGCCATTTAGGAGGGATTACATCCAAGAGTAATAGATCAAAACTGTGTGCTTAAGATTTCTCACGAAGAATCAACACACACACTAACACCAAAGCTTCCAAGAGGATGGATCAACAAGATCTCAAAAAGTTTGGTGAAGAACTCTCAATCCAACTCTCAACTATCCGATCAAGATCAAGCCCAAGGATGAGAGAAAGGGAGTGCAAAAGATAAGGCTGCTAGGTTTTGGAAAATGTGCCCTGATTATGGGAGAGGGGAGATATTTATACCCCTTCCTCAAAACTAGCCGTTAGGTTAAAAAATCGTGCACTGTTTATCCAAATGATCCGGATTGAACCGGATGTTCAGACTAAAAAATAAATGAAACCAAACGATTGTTTCAGATATTCTGGTTTTGATCGGATATTCCGGGCCACAAAATAAATCCAAACATAAAGGGATTTTCGGACCATCTGACAATGACCGGATGTTCCGGGCCTCAGAGTAAAATTCAACAGAGAGCAATTTTTGGATCATCCGACCAAAGTCTGGATGTTTCGACTCACAAAATAAATTCAACAGAACGAAATTCTCGGATCATTCGGATGACTCTGGATGTTTCGGGCTTCTAAGAAAATCCAAACAGAACGATGTTTCAGATTATCCAGCTTGACCTGGTTACTCCGATGTGTAAAATAAACCAAAACAGAACACTGTTTTCAGATACTCCGGACAGGTCCGGATTATCTAGTTTTGCTGGAAAATCCAAATTTAACTTAGAAAAATTCCAATAACTTTCCAAGAAGATTTTTCTTTGGGCATTAAGTTTTGGAACACTATTCAAGGCATCCCTCTTGATAGTACGACATATCTAGACTCAATTTCGTATGAAATGTAATCATTTTGTACATTTACGCCTAAATTGCACTAAAGAGGATGATTTCTCCAAAAACGATTGAATTGCAAAGCCACTTTGATTTTTGATATCTGCATTCATCTTAGCAACAAGGTAACATTTAATCGCTATTGTCATTAATACACCAAAATAAATTAGAGGCTTAGATGCATCAAGATGCACTTTAACGCTAGAGTTCTCGAAATGTGAAGGGTTTAACGAATTGGAGTTCAGTTCAGTAGGAACCTGGAGTTCAAGAATCGGAATGAAATGCGCAAGAATTTGAAGAAGCTAAAGCAAAAGGTTGTGCAAACAACCAGTAAGCCGTGAAAAATGTATAGAGTCATGATTGCCGGATACGAAATGCTGATGAAAGTATAGTTTCGGCTTCTTGTTTGGCAACGAACTTAAGTCATTGGAAGCCATTGCAGAAGAAGAGAGGAGTGGCTAGTGTGTGATGAAGATGAGAGAGCTTGACGAAGAAGGCTTGTCGAGCAGGCTTTTGTACCCTCCGCACAGTGATCTGGCGATTAGGTTCTTGAGGAAAAGATTTTGAAACGTGATGTTTCGCATTTCAAACTCGGGAGGGCATGTGTTGACACCAGAAAAATGGATCAGCGTACCATCGGCGTGACAAACCAAGCGGTTGGGTTGATGGGCCACCAATAGGACGTTAATGGATGACGACGGGCTGCGCGTGATGTGGGCTAATGCTTCATGATGTTTATCTTTTAGTTAGCGAATAATTAGAGTCAGTTAGTATTCTGTGTTAATCGTAAATAATGTGTCTCTCTGGCTATAAATGGTTAGGCCTGGGGCTATTGTAAAGGAGTTCACACAACTAATCAATCAACCCTTCGGCGCATCACTAACTTTAGGTACGTAGCATTAGGGCGATTCCTTACCGGGATCAGGCTGCATCAATTAAGTCCGATCTCTGATCACGACGGGGATAGCCTATTTGGTAAACTGATTAATTTATCCGTAGCTTTCTCGGTTGAGTCCGATACTATGAACAGATTGAGTAGGTTTGCTAGTTATATGTTCAACGCATTGATTCACTTTCTTACGTTGTGCTTTATTGCTCGAGTCTATGCGTTTGCCAATCACGACGGATCAATAGATTGTATCAAATTAGATCGCATGCCGATCGTCAATATGGTGCTGTCTCAATTGGGTCCGATCCATGGTGTTGACGGGGATGTGTGTGAATTGGATTGGTCTAATCTATTGGTCCAGCGTTCATTAGAGTTTTAGCTGATGAATCATCTGTTGTTCTGTCATTCGGTTTAATCATATTCATAGCTCTCTTGATACGATATCTTTACGCTACATCGGTTTGGTTCGAACCGTAGAGATTGAGGTGTCAGAGCACTAGTACTAGAGCCAATTGGTAGGATTTATAGTATCCTACATGCTTTTCACTATGCATCGGAGTCTCCACGCGTGCTATCGAAGTCAATGTCGGCAGGCCATCACTGATAGCGTTAGAACATCTCTTCTTTGTATCTTTGTCAATTGTAGTGTCAAATTGACTGGCACTCTCTACATACCTTCGAGTTATTTAGGATCTACACTGGAGCTAAGCAGGCTCTTCCAGCCCTTCGAGTGTGAAGGGGCAACGATCCCAGCATGATTTTTGCGCTAACAATTACAAATAACGATCGTCATTACATACGCTAAATGCTTCATTTGTAAAAGCAAATTCAATATTTAATGCTCAAACTGACCACATTCAACATTCAGTAATGAGAATTCTCTAAATCTGACATGAACAAGGGTTGTGGCGAAGTCTTATAAATAATGAGAAGGTCTTTAGTGATGGGTTAACAGGACACCCGTCACTAAAGGTACGTCTTTAGTGACAGATTAACAAGACACCCATCACTAAAGGTAGGTCTATAGTAACGGGCCTCACACCCGTCACTAAAGGTAGGTCTTTAGTGACGGGCATCGTTGAGACCCGTCACTAAAGGTAGGTTTAAAATTTTATAGTTTGGGATCCCTCATTAGTGACAAACATCGTCGAGCCCCATCATTGAAGGTATATTAGTGACATGTGTATTTTATTTATCACTAAAGTTATGTCAGTAAAGACCATTTATGTGGTAGTGATTCTCTCCAAGAACACATACGGACACTGTTAGAGAAGTGGACTTTTATCTACCCCTTTAGTACCGATTCTAATTCGAGCCGGTACTAAAAGTCTCCTGTAACAGCCAAAAAATGGAGAGAAAGTTAAGGATAGGTAAAACCGGTACTAATAAACAGTTTTAATACCGGGTCGAAACACCGCCTGGTACTTTACTTAATAGTATCGGATAGAGAGCCCAGCTGATACAAAAAGAACAAGCTTTAGTACCGGGTGGGAAGCCTAGCTAGTACTAAAGCTTGGTCTTTAGTACTACGTGGTGGGTTTTCCACCTGGCACTAAAGGGTATATTAATACTGGTTGAATAACCGGTACTAATATACAACACCTTTAGTTTTAGATGGATAGTATCGGCTCAAAAACTGTAACAAGGGGGTTTTTAACCGGTACGAAAGGCGCGTTCTCTAGTAGTGGATGGGATGAACGTGGACATTAGACGATCAACAAACTTGAACGGAAGGCTCGAGCATGGATGAGCATGAACAATTAAAAATTATCTACGAACGTGCAGTGGCAAAATTTTAGTGTCAAGGTGATGTTTTTAGAGTGTCATTTAGGAAATATTACCTTTTCGTTTACTCCAGCCCTCGTCATTGATACGGACGCTGCCGACGAAACAACCACTAGCTGGATCTGCTTGGATTCATGCATACTCCCAACAATGCAGCTACTAGAGAAAAAAGGCTCTCCATGATTTGTTTATGGTGATGAAAACTGTTAAGGGCTCTTTTAGAACACAATATTCTTAAAATGTACGAAGAGAAAAAAATATAGAAATGAATTATCTCAAGTTATATAATATTATATGATTTCAAAATATAGTAATACCAGAAATAATATTTTAGATGGATGGTGAGAATTGAAACACAGAATTTTGAAGTAAATCACAAGTGGAAGAGAGAGAAAAAAGTGTGCGTCTGGCATGTGACTCCAAAAAGAAAAGAAAACCAGGAATTATGACCTCCTGTTTATTTTCCTTTGGAATAGGGCTTTAGAAATCGAATTCAATGGATTTTTACAAACCAAATCATTTGTTCAATGTGTTATAGGAAATTTTTCCTAACAATTTGAATCCTTCACAAATCCTCTGAATTTACTCCAATCAAAGGAAACCTAATATCGCATTATCACACACGAGGGAAACAAGAACTCATTAAGTATTTCATTTCAGTAGCAATGAAGATAATGAATGAAACATTTACCTGGCGCGCTTATCTCCGGCGTCGTCGAAGACGGGCGCGACTTTGCGCGCTCGACGGCACAGCTCGCAACTTCTCTCTTTATCTGTTTTCTCTGTCTCCGATTCTTCAGACGGCAGCACATAGGCCACATGCTTTACATAAACCAGTACACTCCTGTGCCGTTCTGCCATACTTGGTTCCCATTGCATATTCAGGCTGAGAGAAGAAGAGAGAACACGGCCAGAGTTCGTGAGCTGTGTGGCCATGGCCATGGCCACGGCGGATGTTGTAGCGTTGGCTCTCCTCGTCGCCGCCTCAGTTCTGTCGTTGCCCACGGCGTCCCTCGCCGTGACGTCGCCGTACGTGCGGCCGAGGCCGAGGCCGAGGGCGACGCTCTCCCTCCTCAAGGACGCCGACGCCGGCGCCGACGGCCGGACGCCGCAGCAGGTAGGCTCGCTCGTTCGATATCGACACACTGCATTATCAATTCATCATGTCATCAATCGGACGTTGTTTTTCATGAAAAAAAGTACCCAAATTCTGAAAATGCTCGACGACGGATCGATTTGGCCGTCAGAGAGTTCAAAACTTCAAATCTTGGAAACTTACGTGCCATGCATCAGTCCAAGTTGCTTAATACATGGTCAGTACGTTGATTGTTGCGTGGTTTGCTCAGTGTTGAGTGAAAGAAAAGGTTTGGTGCAAGAGTCCATCCAACCATACTCAGATACTCTCATGTTAGGAGCAACCTGACGAGATTCATGCATGTGACATAGCATGGCGTTGCTCGTGATCAAGGATTATATTAAACTGACAAAGTGCAAAGTAGGAACAAACTATGCTTGATAACTATCAGGGTTAACAAAACCGTAGTTTCCAAACTAACCATCGACCAACAATAATCACACCGATTAATATCTGCATAGGACACAAGTTGGAGTATAACTTGGGACAAGAAAAAGATTATTTGCATTTTGTTTAGTTTCACGGTTTCACCTCGATAAGGCGACAAGAGAGAAGAAAACAAGACTCCTCTGGGTTTCTGAATTTCTTGCTTTCCCACTCGATCTTCTCACCCCTGCTTGTTTATCATTTCTGACGTTGTCGGCATGCTATGGTTTGGTCCCTCTAGGCACCAGTGGATGGTTGCTTCCTGCTGCATGGATAATCACGAGCCACTGAATTAATGTATCTTTCGGTTAATGTTGCTGATACTGCAATTAATCACCATATCTGCTGTGCTTTAATCTTGAGCTACCATCCATCATTTTAATTTCTCTGTTCTTGGAAACTAAACCATTAGAATTCGTTTGTAGCGCTGGAATTTTATAGAATTTAGTTCATGTCATCTATTTTTTTTTAAATTATTCGGCCTGGAACGATTATCGCAAACATAGTGCTAGTACAGAGTACTGCCATGGACAGGATAGCTCACGGCACTACCAGAAAACAAACTTAAAACTTTCATATTTGGATTAGAAATTAGATCCAGTTATGTATGATGATGGTCGTACAAAAGAAAGTATTTGTGAACGGGAATAAAAACACTATAAAATAGAGAAGCTAGTATTTCCTTTAGAGTACAAAGAAGCTCTAATATCACGTTGAATTATATAGATGACAATACTATAATTATGGATTGATTGTATTGAGTCTATGTATAAAAGTACTTGTGTGTCATACATATAAGTAAGGTAATCTATAGATAAAAAAGTACTTGATATAAATTTGATCGTACCTAATATCCTCACCACTAATATATACTCTAATTTGTTGGATACTCTAACATGTCATATTATCTAACAAGTTGGTTGCAGAAATTGCAAAATTCATATATTTATGGGTGTGTGCCAATAAAGGTTGTCTCTTTGATAAAGATTGAATAAGCCTAAAATTAGTGGGTCCTACTTTTCACATATATTTTTTTATTAAAAATATAATGATATGAGATATTGTTAACATAATAGAATTGGAGAGAAAAAAGGACACATATTCTTACTGAATTTTTGTTCAGATAACCTAAAGTCCTTAATAATCTTTCTGAAGAAATTTACCGACATTCTTATTGTTTGCAGTTATCCGCCGAATTTGTTGTTTGGTTATTGGCCAATTCTGCAATTCACTTGCTTTTTGCTAATGACACAGAGTAAGTAACACAGTAACACATCTGGATGTACATTTCAGGTGCACATATCAGCCGTTGGCTCTGACAAGATGAGAGTAACATGGATCACCGGCGACGACGCGCCGGCAATCGTGGAGTACGGCACGACCTCCGGCAAGTACTCGTCCTCAGCGACCGGAAGCACCGACACCTACTCCTACGTCCTCTACAACTCCGGGAAGATCCACGACGCCGTCATAGGCCCACTGGAACCCAGCACCACGTACTACTACCGCTGCAGCAACAACCCCTCGCGCGAGCTCTCCTTACGCACGCCGCCGGCGAGCCTCCCCTTCAAGTTCGTCGTCGCCGGTAAGTTGTTGCATGGAGTAAATGCTTGTGCGACTTTCTTGAAGCGCTACATGTCTCGTGGCATGAACGACGTTGACGGGCATGCAGGTGACCTTGGCCAGACGGGATGGACAGAGTCCACGCTCCGGCACATCGCCGCCGCCGACTACGACATGCTGCTGCTCCCCGGCGACTTGTCGTACGCCGACATGTACCAGCCGCGCTGGGACTCGTACGGCCGCCTCGTTGAGCCGCTGGCGAGCGCGCGGCCGTGGATGGTGACGGAGGGCAACCATGAGATCGAGAAGATCCCACTCGCCGAGCCGCACTCCTTCAAGGCATACAACGCGCGGTGGCGCATGCCGTACGACGCCGGCGACTCGCCGTCGGGGTCCAACCTCTACTACTCCTTCGATGTCGCCGGCGGCGCGGTGCACGTCATCATGCTGGGCTCCTACACCGACTACGCCCCCGGCTCGCCGCAGCACCGGTGGCTGCAGGGCGATCTCGCGGGGATCGACCGCGGCAAGACGGCGTTCGTGGTGGCCCTGGTGCACGCGCCGTGGTACAGCAGCAACGAGGCACACCAGGGGGAAGGCGACCACATGCGCGCCGCCATGGAGGACCTCCTGTTCGGCGCCCGCGTGGACGCGGTGTTCGCCGGCCACGTCCACGCGTACGAGAGGTTCGCGTGCGTGCACGGCGGCAAGGCAGACCCGTGCGGGCCGGTGTACGTGACCATCGGCGACGGCGGGAACAGGGAGGGGTTGGCGGAGAAGTACATGGAGCCGCAGCCGGCGACGTCGGCGTTCCGGGAGGCGAGCTTCGGGCACGGCAGGCTGGAGGTGGCGAACGCGACGCACGCGCTGTGGACGTGGCACCGGAACGACGACGACGAGGCGGTGGTGGTCGACCAGGCGTGGATCACCGCCGTCGCCTCCAACCCAGCTTGCAACAAGTGATCGATCAGCAGTTCATCACAGACATATTTAATTAAGTAATTGTGGCATTAATCCTTCTTGATTAACTTTCATCTCACTCAAATGGCGATAGTTAATTGTTTAATAATATTAGGATGTATGGATGATTTTTTAGTTCGGATATATTAAATTTGTTTATGTGAATCCTTAAACCACTTTATAAAAAAAACTCAGAATATCATCCATTATGTACCAAATGAATAGTTAATGCAAGAGTTATACTAGTAAAAAAGAATGTGTGTAAATTTCAAAAAAGTTACCTAAGTTCTGGTAAAAAAGACCGTGTAAATTTAAAAAAGTTATTCAACTATAAGAGCATTTCAAGAGAAGCTCTAAAGAGCCCTCTTCTTATAATTTTTAGGATTACAACTAGAAAATCAGTTTCAATAGATACTTTAAATGGCTTCCAAAAATAAAGGATCTCTAAAATTAATCTTTTCGCTCCCTACTTTTAGGGTCTTACACAGGGACTCAAATTTAGGGACTCTATTGAAGAAACATATTTAAAGTAATTTGTATTTCTAAAAAGAATCCGAAAAAGCTATATAGAGAGTTAAATTTTAGAGCTACTTAGATGCCTTAATATACGAAAGTTCAATGAATACAAGTTTAACCATGTTTATATATATTGAAATATATGTTCTAAAGTATAATTGTAGTTAAAATTACTTTATATTAACTATACGTATTCTAAAATGTATTTATTTTATAATCCAGATTATATTCTGAAATTTAAACGCACCCAAAATTTATTTCCCGTACAAATGGCGAGGCAGGCTCAACCCGTGGCACCAGCGATGGCTCAATCTAGTTCGTTTCAATATGAACGGAGGATTGTCCCCCGTGCAAACAAAAAGTTCGATAAGAGCGGGAGC
>KE372964.1:296357-315116 GCA_000418225.1 Zizania latifolia | reverse complement strand
CCCAGCAACTGGGACTCGAAGCCGCCGCACGCCTCGGCGGCGGCCGCGTCGAACACTCCTCCGTACATCATCGCGGGCTCCCGCACCAGCGCCATATATATCCGGCCGCGACGATCAGCCGATCGATGCACCCTCCGCCGCCGTCGGACCTTGTGCACCTAGCTACGTCGATCAATCACGTACCTTCTCAGCTATCTCCGGTAGTTGTCGCCAATGGCGATGGACGGAGAGGCGTGTGGTAGGGCAGTGTGCTGTAGTGCGCGCCACAGGGTTGCCCTTATATACGCGCGGCCACATGGGGCACTCCGTTTAAACTACACGCCGGTTGCAAACATCGAGCGTGGGGGCGGTACTAACCAATGGCGCAAGTGCATGCAGATTGCAGCCGCATTAAATGCTCGAGATAGCTTAGATGAATAGCTGATCCAGCTGCCGATCCCTTTGCCGATGCAGTGTCTTTCCCTCCCCTCTGTTCCGGGAGGCCGGAGCCGGCCAGTTAAATCTCGCCGTGACAGAGTCACTGCCTCGCCGGACACCGCCATCGATCTCACGCACGAGCGCGCGCGAAGACGGCGTAGCGCGAGAGGCGGGTGGGCAATGGCGGCGCGCGGGTGACGCGCGGAGCCACCGGTGACGGCTCTCAAGGGTTATCGAAAACGGGAATTCATGGCGGCCGGAGCATGACCAGCTTAATGTGCACGTACGCGAGCACGCTGCGTCGTGGCCTGTGGGGTTGGCCTGGTGAGATGAGATGGGATGCTTCATGCATGTTTAGTTAGTTTTTCTCCTCTAACTCCGCGTAAATTAGTTAGTTTTTCTCATCATCCATGTGATGGTGGTGTGGTGATTGACTGCTTGGATAGTATATTTACTGGGTGCAAGTGAAGCATAAGTTATTGGGTCAGGTTAGTTTGGATGGGGATTAAGAAGACCTAAGCTATGTGCCAAAAGAAGAAGCCCTAAGCTGCAGGTAGATGGCTTAGCTATGCCTGATTTGTACTGGTGGAACACACAACTTGATGTTATTTTAAAGGGCAAAGGGCATACAATGCATTTTAAAGGGTCCTTTGAAATTCATGTATTTTGCTGATATTTCATATGAATCAGCTTGCATGGTTTAATAGGGAAACTTATAGGGAAACGCCAATGTTTAATAGCAGAACGATTTTTTATGAACATTTTTGGCGCACTAATAAATGGAAAATAGATTTAGGGACTATTCGATATGCTTTAGTTTATAGATTCTTATCGGATAAAACCAGAGCCGAACTAAATATTACTAGATTGTTATTTTCTAAGAGCTGACCAAATAAATCTGTTCTAGAGAATAGAGAATACATAGAAAAAATAGAACTGCTTTTTTTCAGCTTCACTACTCAAAATCCATTCCAGATTTAAACTTTTAACAAATAGGCCCTTATTCAGACTTTCAGATCGAGCTTCTCATGGGTTGAATTATCACATAGATATTGATCTGCTTTTGACCTGGGAATGGAGTATTAGCCGTGATCGATCTGAACTCAATTAGTGTTTAATTAGACGATCATAATCTCGACCGTCGATTTCCGATCCGACGGACATCGCCCTCCCGTCTCGCGACGTTTGTGCCCCGTCGGCAGATCGACCAGGGAATGTTATTAGCATATCCGAATTGGATCCCCCGATGACGACGCACTCGATCACTAGAGCTCGGGACAATATGCTTCGGATTCCGTTAATACCTGTCATTTTCTGCTGGCTAATCAAGTGCCCGGAGTGCAATTATGTTCTCTGCTGCTGTTACCCTGTCGAATGCTAGCTTGTCCCTGACTGAGATAAGAAACTCGTCTGTCCCCTCGTTTTTTGTTTAATCCAGGTACACGCTCTGTGATTAATGCGCTTGTCTTGTGACTGGTGATTAATTATCTCTTTCTCTGATCGATCTCCACACGTCCATGCATGGTCATTAATGCCGTTGATGCTACTCCTACTTGATAGTGGCAGCATGCATGCTGCATATTCCGCAGCCTCTGCCGGCCCTGTTCTTCAGAGTTCAGAAAAAATAGCCGCAAGTTGGTCAAGTTGCATGCGAGAGTCAAGAATTGCTAGCGTTCGTGCATGCACGTCGACGTGTCGACTGTAGCTAACGTCCGAGCTAGCTAGCTCAGCTAGCTCTTCGATCGATCATGGCTGGCTAGGGTTAAGTTGCATCCTTACAGGGAGACGTTAGACGTATCACGTATGTACGTACGTACTCTGGCTACTAGTAGTATATACACATGTACACATCGGTTTGGATCTAGCGACTGGCATGATCCATATGGATTGCTGTATCAAAATCTCAGCGTAAAGCTGATGCAGCATCTGGGACTTCAGTACTTCTGTTGTTGCATGATATCTAGGGTCAGGAGTTTTGGTCTCGGTCATTCTGAGGAAACTCTCCGTTAGACTGTTACTACTGGCCAGTGGGCAGGGAGGTGTCAGTCAGTCAAACTCTAGAGTTGGAAATGACTTTTACTGCGGTCGATCGAGCGTGTGCGATAACATTGCTACCCTTTAATCTGCTGGTCAACTTGGCAAAATCCCTTGGCTAATGTGGGAGGATTAGGCAATTAATGGCGTACGTGCCAACCAAGGTTAAGTTGCTCAATTAATCCCCGCACGTGGAGCTCATTAATGACGGTGACCTCGCATGCTGGTTAATTTCAGCAAGACAAATCAGTTCGATACTTCGACGAGATGAAGAGGCCAGCGACGACCCGACCACCATCCGACACGAGCGTTCGAAAGAATCTCCACCTGTGTCTCTCATCTTTCACAAAACCACAGTAATTAAAATTGTTACGATTATTTCGTCAGCTGACGATTACTGGTAACCAAAAAAAAAAAAGAACTAGTATTTATATATACTTGCTTAATTATTGTTTCGAGTAGTAATTTTGTTTCCTACGTGTTGGCGTGTTGCCTTGTCAGTAAATCTGGTGAGGCACTGGAGTGAGCAGTGAATTAAAGCAAGGGGGTCTCCAAAAAGAACTAGCATTTATATATACTTGCTTAATTATTTGTTTTTGTTAGTTAGTGCTAGTTATAATGAGAAAAAAATTCTTAACATGGCGGATTTATTGCCTTGTTATTTGAGATAAGATTTATAAATAGTTAAGCAAGCGTAGAGTGGGTAGTTGATCAGTAGCCATGCATTACCCGAAATGGTGCCTACTGAGAGTATTTCAAACGCGATTTGTACTTGAGATAACATTTAGAATTAGTATGTTGGCATGTTGCCATAGTTGGACAGTTCATTAATTGGCCAAAACGTACGTACCTTTTCGAAGTATTTCAAAATGCACCATCTTGTCCTGGCTAGGGACAGTTCATTAATTGGCCAAAACGTACTTACCTTTTCGAAGTATTTCAAAATGCACCATCTTGTCCTGGCTAGCCTAGCTGGAGTTAGGGATGATTCAGATCGAATACGGATGAAATCGAATCTAGATATTACTATTTACCATATTTTATTTTGGATTCAAATACGAATACGGATATTTTTGAATACAAATATAAAATAGATAGCTCAAATTCGAATACGAATCTAGATGTTTACTAAGTTCAAATTGAATTTTTTGGCACCGAATACAAATTTTTTGACATCGGGTATGAAAGATGCGAAAATTTTGTTTGCCCGGTGTTTACACTCGGCAAACACAAATTGTTTGTTGAGTGTCTCAAATTTAGCACTCAACAAATATTTTTTTATTTTTTAAAATTTTGTCAAATGTATTTTTCCTTTTTTTTATTGACAAATTTTGTGAAACATTTTTAATTTTAGTGGGTAAGGCCTAAAAATAGACTCAAAATATGAATATGATTTTTTTAGATAATTTATTTTATTATTTCATACACTTGCAGTTCAAATTTTACCTGTTTCAATTTAAATCCTAAAATACAATTAATGAATTAAAAATAGCTAACTCACATAGAAAAATATCAAATTTTTTCATGGGATAAGATACACTGTATTTTGATTGTAGAAAAAGTTTTAAATTCAAACGAAGATTTAACTGTCGATTTACTTTCAAACCCAACACATTTCTTCTTTAAATCCAAATTCGTCTCGGAGAATCTTCGGTTTTTGAGCATCGTACGTGACAACTTTCTCGAAATATTTTTAAATTTTTATCATAGCATCTAAATATCATATTATAATAGCATGACAGGTCTCGTGTTTTCAGACTTCATTTGATTTTTTTAGAATTAAAAAACCATTAATCTCTACGTTGCCGATCGAGTGTTGTAACCTAGATTTTTCTAAATTTCTTTCCATTTAGTGGGTAAGGCCTACACATAGACTCAAAAATATGAATATAGTTTTTCTACAAATTTTAGTTCATTATTTCATGCACTTGCAGTTCAAATTTGGTCTATTTCAATATAAATCCTAGAAACACACTTAATAAATTAAAAATAGTAAACTGACCCAGAAAAATATTGAATTTTTACATGAGATAACATATGTTGTATTTTGATTGTAAAAATAGTTTTAAGTTCAAACAAAGATTTAACCATCGATTTGCTTTCAAACCTAACATATTCTTTCTCTAAACCCTAATTCCTCCTCAGAGAATCTTCGGTTTCTTAACATCTTACGTGACAACTTTCTCAAAATATTTTTTAATTTTTATCACAGCATCTATGTATCATATCATAATAACATGACAAGTCTTGTATTTTTCAGACTTCATTTGGTTTTTTAAGAATTAAAAACCACCATTAAGCTCCACATTGTCGATCGAGTGTCGCAACCTAGATTTTTCAAAATTTCTTTCAATTTAGTGGGTAAGGACTAAAAATGTACTCAAAAATATGAATATGATTTTTCTATAAATTTTGGTTCATTATTTTAGGCACTTGCAGTTCAAATTTCACCTATTTCAATCTAAATCCTAGAAACACATTTAATGAATTAAAATTGGTAAACTGACCCAGAAAACTACCAATTTTTTACATGGAATAAGCTATATTGTATTTTAATTGTAAAAAAAGTTTCAAGTTCAAACAATGAATTAACCATCAATTTGCTTTTAACTCTAACATATTTCTTCTTTAAACCCTAATTCCTTCTCGGAGAATCTCCGGTTTCTTAACATCCTACGTAACAACTTTATTAAAATGTTTTTAAATTTTTATCATAGTATCTATGTATCATATCATAACACCATGACAAGTCTCGTATTTTTTAGACTTCATTTGTTTTTTTAGAATTAAAAAACCATTAAGCTCCACATTGCCGAGCGAGTGTCGCAACCTAGATTTTTTAAAAAATTTCTTTCAATTTAATGGATAAGAACTAAAAATAGACTCAAAAACATGAATATGATTTTTCTATAAATTTTGGTACATTATTTCAGGCACTTGCAGTTCAAATTTCACCTATTTCAATTTAAATCCTAGAAACACAATTAATGAATTAAAAATAGCTAACAGACCTAAAAAATTCTAAATTTTTACATGGAATAAGTTATGTTATATATTGAGTGTAGAAAATTTTTCAAGTTTAAACAAAGTTGCAAATATCTTACTATCTTGTACTGCTAGAAAAACCTCACTAACTTAAGTATTCCATAATTACATAAAGAATAAATAAACCGCGCATATTAATATAGTGATGCCATGTCATCCCGAGTCCCTAAAAATCTGATCTGTGTGAAATCCTAAAATGGATACGGATGTATCTATTTTCATATCCACATTCAGCAGAAATTCGAATATCTGTTTCCATATCCATATTTGTCAAATGAATTCGGCTGTTTCCGTTTATCGTCCACATTTAATTCGGATAGGAATACGGATATCCATATTTATAATTTATCGAATACGAATACGGATAATTCGGATATTTTGATATCCATATCCATCCCTAGCTGGAGTGCATGTGCACGTACAACCTCTTCAAAACTATTTTCAAGTACACCAATATATAATGTTTTTTTGAAAAGAGTGGGAGATCTGCTAATATATTAAAGAGAAATGAATGAAGTAACAATAGGGTACCTCAGGGGGTTCTCAGGGACAAACAGAGGGAAACAGTCCCACGCTACAGCTGGGAAAAACTACGGCAGGCGACAACAGAGGGGAACAACTATAGGAGCTGACCCCCGAGGTATTGCCAACACATAACGTCCTGCACAGCTAGCTGAAACACTTGTAGCACTGAAGAGCTGGCTCCTTGGAAAATGTGGCGGTTCCTTTCCTTCCAGATGTTCCAGATGGCATAAACAAAAATCCCGTCAATTTCACGGTGGGGGGCTACACGGAGGAACGGGAAATCGCCCACCATTGCGAGGAGATGGAAAAATCCTGAGTAGCGGAGAAGAAGCCCGGGACTGCTTTCCAAACAGAAACGAGGTGCCAGACTTCTTTCACAAAGGCGCAATTGAAGAGGAGGTGGATGGCGGTTTCATTCTCCTGATTGCACATAGAGCAACATTGCTGGTGAGGCCAACCGCGCTTTGCAAGGTTGTCTGCTGTCAGAATCTTCTGCTGGACGGAAAGTCACACAAAAAACCTACATTTTCCTTAAGCACGGACGCGCCAGATGAGTGAAGACCAGGTGGATTGTGTGGAGCCAGCAAATTGGATGTTGTATGCCGAGCAAGTCGTATACTCACTGTGATCCGTCCAGCGCCACCTAATCTGATCCGAGGCCAGCGGGTCCCTCTGATGGCTAGAGATCAGGGCCTAGAGGTGGATAAGCTCGGCCCAATGAGATGGCTCGGAGAAGTGCCGGATGATACGAAGCCAATTGTAGTTGTGGAGCTCAAATTCTACTGTTTTGTTTTTCCTAGCCACTAGACGGAAAAGGTTTGGTGCCAGGTCTTTTGGAGCGTTGCCGTTGAGCCATCTTGATGTCTAGAAGCATACACTGTCACCTTTTCCAACTTTTATATCCATTGAAGCGTCGAAGAGATCTCTGTCGGTGGAGTCGATAGGAAAGGTGATGCCCTGCCATCCTTGAAGAGGGTTGGAAGCTGCCATCCAGGGCCAACGGAGGCGCAAGGCACGCCCGAAGAAAGTCAGGTCCAGAATTCCTAGCCCTCCCTGGGACTTCGATGAGCAAACAGAAGCCTAGTTAACTAAGCAGTGACCCCCTTGATCTCTGTCCCTTTCCAAAGGAACATCCTTCGGAGCTTGTCAATACGTCTTAGCACCTATTTGGAGGCCTGAAGGGTAGAAAGATAAAAGATAGGGATAGCCAAGAGCACCGATTGGATTAGAGTAAGACGTCCCTATGAGGAAAGAAGCTTTTCTTTCCAGCCTTTAAGTCGACTTTCGATTTTGTCAATTAGGGGTTGGAAGTCAATCTTCCGCAGCTTTCGATGGTGAAGTGGTAGGCCCAAATAGCAGCAAGGGAAACTCCCCCAATGCACAGCGATGGAGTCTCGAAGAGGAGCCAATGCTTGATCGTTACACCGGATAGGGTAGATCTCCGTCTTGTTGAAGTTGGTGGTGAGCCCCGTAGCCTTTTCAAAGCATCTAAGGATGGTTTGGAGGTTGAGAAGATCTTGCTGTTTTAGAGAAAGAAAGATGGCAACGTCATTAGCATAGAGAGAAATGCGAGGAATGTCATGTCTGAGGGGCAGGGACGAAAGAATGCCAGCCTCAGTCGCCTGATCTAGGAGCTTCTGGAGAGGGTCAATAGTTAGGATGAAGAGCAGAGGTGAGAGAGGGTCACCTTGTCGGAGACCACGATGATGCATTAGGCGCTCTCCAGGGATCCCGTTGAGGATGACTTGCGAGGAGGACGTTGACAGGAGCACACAAATCCAGTTTCTCCATCGAGTCCCAAAACCTCACCTGTGAAGGAGTTCCACCAGAAACTCTCAGCTCACTAAATCGAAGGCTTTAGCAATATCCAGCTTTATGAATAAGGCTGGAGCTGGGGCGGTATGAAACAACTTGAGAATATGCTGCACGCAGATGAAATTGTCATGTATGGCCCTCTTTTTGATGAAGGCACTCTGACATGGAGAAACTAGCTCATCCAAACGCTTCGCTAGGCGGGAGGCCAGAACTTTAGTGATTATCTTGGCGGAGGCGTTCATAAGACTGATCGGCCGATAATCGCCTAACGCTGTGCATATCATTTTTTTTGGGAGGAGAATGATATGACCGGTGTTGAGAAGCTGAAGGTTTCAAAGGTTATATAATCTTGTCCATTGCAACTCTACAACAAAATTGTTAGGTGAAATATTTCTAACTGTTGGGTAAAATATTTTCCCTGATACTATAGCAATTATCACTCTGAAGGTGTTTGGAGGGACTCCAAAGGATATAACCTCCGAAGCATCCTCAGGGTTCGGTTCATCGTTTGGAGTCCCGAAGCCAGCTCTAGGTCAGAAGGTCAGAAACCATCTCAAGGAGAGGATCAAAACCAAGGGCTCACATCCCCTCCGACAAGACAAGCATTCAATGTGAAAGGTCTTGAAGGTCAGGAATGAAGACTTTGTTATATATGTAATGAGTACTTTTGTATTCATACGATGTATTACCGTACAATCCCTATGTAACTTTATAAACAATATTGTTATAGTCGATTGTAAGTAGATGACATATTAGTATTACCATATTTATCCTTGCCTATAAATATTGACCCTCTTATAGGGGTATAGCCATCGAATACTCAATATTCACATTAAGAAAAGAACAACTCACTGAACATAGGGTTGTTATCTAATTTAGAGGCCTGAACCAGTATAAAACACTTTGCATTTTCTGCTTTTCAAAACATATTAGAACTCTGTTGTTAATTATCATTACTACAACAAAAACCATTATATTAAGACATTTCACTTGAGATGTTCTAAAAATCATCTCACCTTTTACAACTATAATCGAAAAAGATATATTATTTGAGACGCTTTATAGGTTGAAGATATTATTTGAGACACTTTAGAGCTTAGCACATGATTAAAACGTTTAAAGAGGAATATTGAGATGTTTTGGTATGTCTTATTCACGGAGATGAGTTTTGAGACGTCTTCTTACTATATGTCTGCCATCATCATCTAAATAATATTAATTATTTGAATAGCAAAAAGAATATGTAAGGGCTTCTTTGAAACGTAGGATTCTAAAAATACAGGAATAGAAAAAACGTAGGAATAGATTGTCTCGTATTATATAATACTTGATTTTAAAACACAGGAATACTAGAGATTGTGTCTTTAGATGGTTTATAAGAATTGAAACATAGGAATTTTGAAGAAAACCACATGTAGAAGAGAGAGAGAGCAGAGGGAGAAAGAGAGTATATATATATATGGGGCTTCTCAAAGAAAAAGAAAAAAGAGGTATGAACTCAGAACTCATACTCATTTTCCTTTGGAATAAGCCTTTAAAAATCTAATCAAATGATTTTTATAAACTAAATCATTTGTTCCAAAATGTGTCATAGAAAAACTTTCCTAAGGATCTAAATCCTTTACAAATCCTTTGAATTTCCTTCACTCCAAACAAGCTCTAAATCATTTAGGCGCACTAGGAAAAAAATAGGCAATAGCATGCACACCGCTTTATTTGTTGGGTCGAGGCTGGCCTGTGCTGCAAACTTCGGATCACACTTTTTTTTTGACAAAACCTTCGTGAAAAATCCCTGATCGAAGACTCAAGGGCCAAAGGCAGCCAGGGAGGAGCTTAACTTCTTCGACCAAGTACCAACAAATGCACCATAACAGTGAAAAAAGATGAAAGAAAAGTTATCTCCGTTTCACATAGGGTGATCACGATATTCTCTTGAAGTTTATCAAGCTCAGATATTATAGAACACAACTTCTTAAAAAACCGAGCCAACTCAATAAATACATGATATTTTTGCTAGGGTAACATGATCAAAGTGCTACAGGTAGTAAAATATGACATTCATGACTTTTAGACCATTAAATGTACAATCTTTTATGTTAACACATCTAGAAATATTTAATGCATAACCATCAAGGGTCATAATGTTTTGAATTATTAAACAAAAAATCTTCTTTTTTTCTATTGATGTAGTAAGTGTCATCATATCGTACGTATTGTCATGACTGAGGTTAAGGGAGGTTAAAATTGACTGTAGGCAATTGCTTTTGTTGGATTATATGGGGCATGCACATCATATATAGGACGAGGTATACTACACACCGCATCATGTGTTTGAGAACAAATAGTGCTTCATGAACAGATTCATGCTTCCATCTGGTGATTCAGCCGGACGAATATAGAGGATATTCATATACACTAGATCATTTTGTGAGCACTTCGAAGCGAAAGCAAAAGATACTGCATTTGTGTGGAACCTATAGTTTAGTAACATAAGTTAATTGCAAGTATTCAGAGTAGTAATTACACGTACATGCATGCAACTAAACAGGCATTTATATAAGATCGGCCTAATCAATCAGGAATCACAGATCAAAGGTTCTGGATAACTGTATCTACGAGGTAACAGTGCCTTACTGCCTTGTCGAACCCTACCGGGGGCAAGTTTCAATTGAGAAAAAAAAACAATTATTGGCTATTTGGTTGTATCCCATGCAGTAGATAATCATTTCATGAACACTTTGACTGCAGGGACCAATAATGGGATCCAATCAGAACATCAGATTATGCAGCTCTCCTGGTACAGTGCACACTGTTCAGTTCATCACCTCTGATGTCGGCGAGTAATTAGACAGGAGTAAGTATATATTAGTTCCACTTACATGCACTAATTAAGACGAGCTAGCATTGGTATGTGCACCCATTACGGCATTACATCATAGAGATGCCTCAATCTCAGGTTTGTTTGGTATAGCTCTAACTCCAAGATTTATGCTGAATCTGAAGGTTTTATAATATAATAAAATAGTTTAAGTTTTTATTTTTAATATAAAATAAAAAATAAATTACTCAACTAAATACCTTTAATTCATCGACAGCTTTAGCTTCAGGATTTTTTAAAGCTAGATTAGACCAGCTCTAAAAAAAATTCTAAAGCTGAAACCGTTCCTAGTATCAGGAGATCCGATGTTCTGGAGTGATAAAACAAGGTGCAAGGCTACTGTAAAATGGATAGCTACGACGTATCTTGCCCTTGCGTGCAGAGTATATAATTCTGCTACGTTGATCGGTATGCCTCGGTATGTGGAACTTTGGGTTGCAACATAGTACGAATGTGTGTGTGTGTATATAATTCTAACATTGTTTTTTTTGACTCGAAACAACAATAATGTGTGTTCATACGATCCTAGGAGCATGTTTCATAAAATTTGTTAAAGGATCAAGAGAAGCAACCAAAGTGAGTCAGATGCATCGGATCGCATCCACATTTCCACTTGGACATTGGCCATGTTTGGAAACTTAAAATTTTGAAAAACAACCAATAAATATCTAACCATTAAGAATTTAGAGAAAGTGAGATTCTGTAACTTTTATATATTAGTTGATTTTTAGATTTTCGCAGCTATTAAGTTTTACAGTAAAGAAATAATCTAAATCGTTTAAATACTATATAATTCTGAAAATAATTCAGCTACCAAAATATTTTGTTCCAAACATTACCATTTTTTCGTAGAGAAGCTATCCCAAAATTGCAATAAATAGGCTTTAAGGCCTTATCTCTTTTGTAGATCAGAAGCCTCGAGGCCCATTACCTAGCGTGCCGACATGGCCTTCAAGAGTTCAGGCCCATCCAAATCGAACTGAACTCCTCGCACGTCGCCGTCGATTTTTTTTTAAATAATATACATTTTTATTCAAAATTGCATTTCTAATATATGTTTTCAGAAATTTGTAAAAATACCGACAGAGGCTCTATCGATAATCCAACATGTCGACAGGCCTCTGTCGATAGACCATCTGTCGATAGAGGAATAGTGGCCGTGTCCGCCAACATGCCTGTGCCACGCACGTCCGCGTCGCGCGCTGCACGTATTGATTGCCGCCCATCCGCTCTGCACAGCTCCACCGTCTCATTAACCGCACTCGCGCTGCACGTCGTGCTGACGCCCGATCACCGCACCGCACCGCCTCGCGCCTGCCGCATGCTCGGTCGCCTCCCGCGCTGCCTTGTGTTCGTCACGCAATTAAATGCCGCTCGCCGCTCCCGCGCCCACAGTTAATGCGCCGCTCATGCCGCACACCGCGCCTCCTGCGCGCTGTGTGCCACATGGCGCCCCTCGCCACCGCGCGCCGCTCCGCTCGCGCGCTCTAGTCCGCATCCCGCTAGCGAGCGCACGAAGCGACGCGGCGCGGGGACTGCGCGGGACGCGGACCGGGTGATTTTTTTTTAAAATCATCTGTTGGCAGTTGAACTATCGACAGAAGATATTGATTGTCGACAGAGCCTATCTTAAAGATGAAGTGTTGATAGATGACTATTTTTATGATTTTATGAGATTATATACCAGAAATGCAATTTCGAATAAAAAATATATTATTAAAAAAAATTCGTCGCCGTCTTCCTTCTCCCACCCGTCGCTGCCGCCAACTCGATCGCGCCCCCGCACCACCGCCCCACCGCAGAGAGACCGCGCGAGCTCCGGCGTCCCGCTCCGCGGGCAATGGAGGAGGGGAAGTAGGAGGTGGGCCACTGCCGCCGCCTCCATCTCCGGCGTGGCGCCCTCATCTGCAGGTACAAGGCATCGCCTTCCCTCCCCCCATCCTGTTGCTCTCGTTCCAGATTCCCAATTTCCTGCCTCCGCTTGCTTGATTCGTTTCGGTTGCTCATCGCGCAACAGCGAATTTAGGGTCCAGTTTAGCGTTTTTGCTGAGATTTGTGCGGGTTGGGTGATTTGGGCGGTAGGCGCCGGCGGCGGATTCGGCGTGGCGTCTGCTAATCTAGTGGGTTTAGGCCTCGTGTAGTGGTTGATTTGGGCTCACGAGCCGCAGCCAGCTTCGTTGTGATCATTTGTTTTGAGAACTACTCTTTAGCTCGCGCCGATTGTTAGTGCTGACTGCTGAGTTGGGAATCTGCGGAAGGAACCGATTATCTGTAGCGATCTGTAGGATTCCATCCCATGCCAGAACCTGGTCGTGCCTTAAGTTTTCTTTCACGTAGGATGGTATGAACTAGGAAGGTAAATCGTTCGTGCAGTTTCTAGTTTCTTGTGAAAGAGGATTACCGAAGTAAAGTCTATACTAATACTGATATAAACTTGATTTGATGTTCTTACAGTGATACAGTCCAGGTCTAGCTAGCCAGTCCTACTTTAACCATGAACCACTCTAATTTCTTGAGTAAAATTGCGTCATTTTACCGTACACATAAAAGTAATAGACATTCAGTTGTCAATTGTCTTCAAGGGGCCGGATTGATCCATATGACGGTAAGTGGCATCTGCAACAAACATTGGAGTAGGGGACCCAACTCAACTCAGATTACTCGAGCATCCAAGCCCCCATCATCAAACAGGAAGTAAGCCAAAAAGATCATAAACAAGAGTAGCCAAGCCAAAACCAAACCAAACCAAACCAAGGAGCCACCTCCTCCCACCATGGCATCAAAGTAAAGTTAAATTTAGTGTCACCATAAATTTATCAACTAATAAGTATGACTTTTAATAAGACACCGATGACACATATAGAACAAATCGCTGGTGAACCAATATTGAATTAGAAAATAATGCTTAAACTATAGTAATATGTTATTGTACTTTGAATTGTACATCCGTCCTGCATAAAAGTGTGGAAGACAAGTACTGTCAGATTTTTCCTTTCTTTTCTTTCCTTTGTAACATCCTTGTAAATCCAATTATTCTGACTCCCATGTCGTAAAGCATTTCTCTGCTTTTATAGACAGCCTGTTGGACATGAAGTTTGTGCTGTCGTAAAGGTCGAAAAGGTTCATCTTCATTTTCTGTCAGATTTATAAATGATGTCACGGGGATTACCGTGACTGCATGGACCAGGACCCTTTCCATTCTCGTTAGTCGTTACAACGTAACAGCTAGAGTGCCAAATCATCTTAAAAAAGCAACAGAGCCAAATAAATAGACAAAAATGTAAAGCTTATGTCATTTCACATTTGGCTGCTCAGCAGCCTGCTCTCTGATCTTTGATCATGCACCTGTTGCCATAGTTCGATAACACATCATAGAAAGAAAAGGTTTTTGTACTCAAAAGTTCAGGTTTGTTTTGTTTATGATATTTATTTGGCCAAATTTGCTAGAGGACACTATAAAAAATATGGCATTTGCTCATAGACATCGTAAAAACGTGGTTTTGCTTGAAGTCATCCCAAAATTAAGTATATTTGCTACAGGACACCGCCACCATTATTTTAGTATTTTCTGAATATAAATATTTTTGAAATGCCCCAAATGCCCCTAACTCCCTTTCTTTTTGCTCTCTCCTTGGTTTCTCCTCTCTATGTGTGCTCTGGCTCCAACTGACATCGGCGGTGAACAGCAGCGACGGCGTCGGTGGCTCCGACAAGCGGGGGCGATGGCGTCAGTGGCTTGGGCGACGGTGTTGGTGCCTTCGGCGAGCAGCTCGGCGGCGCTTGGGAGGCGCGGACACAGGGACGCCACGGCGACGCGGGGGCGCTTGGGAGGTGGGGGCATTTTAGGCATTTCAAAAAAATTATCTTCAGAAAATATTAAAATAATGGTGGCGGTGTACTGCAGCAAATATACCTAATTTTAGGATATCTTCGAGCAAAACCACATTTTTGCGATGTCCATAAGCAAATGTCATAATTTTATGGTGTCCTCTAGTAAATTTGACCTTTATTTAAACCATGAATAGAGAAAGAGTGAATTTCACCTTAAAGCCTCTTTTACCAAAATTTTATCTTAGACCCCATTTAAGCAATATTTTCACTTTAAATCCTCTTTTATTATCTTTTGGTTTCAATTTGGACCGCTTTTTATTTATTCATAAAGTTCATGTCTCTATTATCACCTTAACATTATCCACTACCTAAAATAATAACATTGTTGTAGAAAAGAAGCTAGAGTAAAAGTCAAGCTCAAACCGAGGTAAGAAAAGTCAAGTTAGAGTAAAACAAAGAGGTAAGAAAAAGATTTAGAGCTAAAAATACTTTAAAAGTCAAGCTCAAACAGACATACCTAAATTATCCCGATACCCCCGCTCCCTCTCCTCTTCCTTCCCCTTTCTCTCTTTCCCGTCCCGCCGCCCGCAGGCGCCGCAGACTTTCCCAAACCTTGCAGCACGGCACGACGCACCAACCTAACCCCGAGTCCGAGCCAGAGCCAGGGCTAGAGCCAGGCCGAACCCCTGAGAGCATCCCCGCCCCAAGCGCCAGCTCTTCGACTCTGTCGCCACGCCGCGTGGCGCCGCCGGGACCGAGCCGGGCACCTCCCGGTGAGTGTCCGCCGCGCAGATCCGTGCATTTTTGGCGTTGCCTGTTTCTTGAGGCGTCTTGGGATTTTTGAGGATTTCTGACTCCGGGGGGTTTCAAATTTGGGAGCTTCTTGGTAATGCGGGGTTTTCTTGCGGTCCCGAGGGCGAGTTTGCTGGCGTTTCTCCGCAATTACGGTTTCTCTGGCGGGCTTTCTTGGTAGCTAGGGTTTTGCCGGAGGGAGCTTGGTTGGTGATTTCCGCGTTTCGTTTTGGCTTGTGGAATTGCAGGGAGGAGGAGGCGCTTCGTTTTTTGGATCAGTTGTGAAGGAATTGGGTGCAAGAAGACGTGATGTTTACTCCGCAGAGGAAGGGGTGGACCGGATGGATGACGCCGGCTCCAGCGAACCATCGGAGCGGTGGTGGCCCTCCTGCCGCGTCGGCGCCTCTTAGCAAGGGGAAAGGGGTTTCCGAACTAGAACAAGAGGTTTTACCCTATCTTTGCTTTTTTGTTAGCGGATGCAGCTTTTGAAACCAATCTAGGGCCATGTTTCTCTGCTCAACTATTGCAATATGCATTTTTTATGGCATGTTATCAGTAAGTGAGAAGTATAAGAATGAAAAACAATATTTAAATCAATAATAAGCCTCAATATTTCATTTTGAACCAGAAAGGCAGAAAGCATTTCAAAAGATGGCATTGTGCCAGTTTTTATTAGCTTAAGGGACATTCCGTAACCAGGGCGACTGCAGCACTGCCAGTGTTAATAATTTAAACGAGGTGGATTGGCATGCACTGATCCTTAAGAAATCTAATTTTCATGGTGCCCTAGGAAGAAATTTCCTTTTTCTCACCTTTTACTCCAGGCAATTGTGAAATAGAGTACCACCGTAGGTGCTGCATTTGGTTGGTGCCATTCTTAGATCCTTTAATAACTTTTTCAATCTTGTTAACCTATAATTTGAAAATATTAAACTATAGGTTTTTTGTTGTACAAACTAGTGTACATGTTTTCTCATTAAGGAGGTTAGGCATGCAAATACCTATGCAAGGTGAAAGGTTCTATGTGATTGACCTCTATTTTCAATTCTAGGCACTCGATCTAATTTATATTTTTATTCAGTTTCCTCTTTCTCTTTCTCTTGCTTGCTGAAGTATGTTTGCTGCAATTGAACGTTCTTTTTATTGTTTGATCATACCAGTAGTAGTTTTCATGTTCATGTCTGCAGTTACATGAATATCAGTACAATATGGGGCTACTCTTGATTGAGAAAAAAGAGTGGACAGCTAAACTTGATGAAATCAGCCAAGCGCTGACACAGAAAGAAGAGATTTTAAAGCGGGAACAAGCCACCCATCTGAATGCTATATCAGAATATGAAAGGCGGGAGGAAAGCATGCGGAAAGCATTAGGTGTTGAAAAGCAATGTGTTGCTGATGTAAGTTCTTATTGATCTCATATTTTCTTATTCTTGCTGTTTACCAGCATTTCCTGATATTCAGAATGCTGTTGACAGTGGAGTACTTAGAATTTTTATGCCATACTGTATATACCGGTGATTCCCAAAAATTAATATTGCTCATGATTCATGATATATTAATCTCTAATGGTCAAAACTCAAAAGAACTGGTTGAGTAATTGCTTGGTAACTTGTTTATGTTTTCTCCAGCCAACAGTTTTTATGGACTGTCCATAAAGTGTACCATTATGTTTATGTTTAACAGAAGTTCTGTTTACTTGGAAATACACTGCACTTGCCTTCTACACTTATGTTTCACATCTGCAGTCTCTGGCCTTTTGCTTCATTCTTGTTTTCTTAGAACTTCTTTTTTCTGATTTTTGCAGCTTGAAAGGGCAATGCGTGAAATTCGTGGAGAGATAGCTGAAGTTAAGTTTGTGTCCAAGAAAAAGATAACCGATGCTCAGTCTCTGGAGGCTAGTTTGGAGGAAAAATCCTTGGAGATCGATGGCAAACTTCATGCTGCAGATGCGAAGCTTGCAGAGGCAAACCGTAAGAAGTCTCAAGCTGACAGAGATTTAGAGGAGGTAGAAGCTCACCAACATAGGTTGGAGAAGGAGAAGCTATATTTTGAAAATGAGTACGCCCTTCTTGCTGATTTTCCTTTGTCTTACTACTCTGTAATGTGCTAGGCAATTGATTATATTGTGTGCAATTGTTTTGGTATGTTTAGTCGGAAGGCACGGGAGGAGCAAATAAAGCAGCGGGAGGATTCAGTACATGACTGGGAGAAAAAGCTTAAGGAAAGTCAGAATAGACTTGTTGATCTGCAGAGATCCCTAAATGATCGAGAGGAGAGAGCAAACAAGAACGACAAACTTTCCAAGATAAAACAGGGAGAGCTGGAGGAAACAAAAAAGACTCTGGAGAGCACTAAAGCTACTTTGAAAATGAAAGAGGACGATATTAACAAAACACTAGATGAATTGCATTCGCAAGAAGAGGTAAGTCAGTGATTACTGAATGCCTTTTCTTTTATCCTAATTTCAAATTTATTATGAGTTGATGGCAGAATCAAAAAACCTATCCTGCTTAATTTAATTTCTATTCAATTATAGGAAGCTGAATCAAAGCACATGACATTAGAAGAAAGAGAGAGAAAACTAGCTGAAAGGGAAGAAAAAGTCAGCACAAGAGAAAAGGTAAGTTTAATAGGCTATTATGGTGTTTCTTCTTCATTGGGCCATTATCAATAAAGTTACATACCTGGTTCCAATGTCAACATTGGGTGTTGAATTGTTGGTCATGTTTTGTCCTCAGTACCATATGTCAAAGTTGATTATGCATCAAATATGTACTCTTGATGTTTTGTGTTTGCTTGAAATTTCTATAATCTTGTGTGGTGTAGCCTGTGAAACACAGATATGGCCAAAATCTCGTGTACCCATGTCGAATACCGTATCCGATACGGATACATATTGGATATGCCCAGATACGTATCCAGCACGTATCCCCTATTTTTGTATTATTCACAAAAATAAATTAAATTTGTATACCTCCTGGATACGTATTCGGATACCTCTAGCCAGCTCCCAGATTGCAGCTTCGCACACGGCCACACCTCGTTGCTGGCACGCTTGAGATCAGCCATCACCGACTCGCCAAGCTTCAGATCCGGTGCCACCAAGCTTGATGTGAGCAGATTGGGCATCACCCCACTCACACCGGTTCACCTGAAGCTTCGAACTGCTAACCAGGGTGAGCCCACCAGCTGGATCAAGGTGGCGAGGTGAGCTAACCCCCTCGACGGTGGCGATTGGTGAGGTTCTTGCTGGTGGTGGGAGTGGTGGAGCAGCACTGCAGCAGGCGGGCAAGGCGGTGGTGACAAGGGGCAGCAGGCAGGCAAGGCAGTGGCGACAAGGGGCAGCAGGCAGGCAAGGCGGTGGCGACAAGGGGCAGCAGGCAGGCAAGGCGGTGGCGACAAGGGGCAGCAGGCAGGCAAGG
>KE372964.1:224228-257756 GCA_000418225.1 Zizania latifolia | reverse complement strand
GGAAATTTAAAATTTCCCTATGTGTACCCTGATCCTGAAAGCCGTCAATTGCGTGCTGCTCTTGCTGAAGATTCTGGTCTTGAATCCGAGTACATACTTGTTGGCTGTGGTGCAGATGAACTAATCGATTTAATTATGAGGTTAGATTGTAGCTCATTTTGTACCTAACTTTTGTCTGAGATTTTTTTCAGAGTCGAGTAACTGCCTAGTTTGAATGGTGCAAATGCAGATGTGTACTTGAACCAGGTGACAAAATTGTTGATTGCCCTCCAACTTTCACAATGTATGAGTTTGATGCATCAGTGAATGGTGCACTTGTGATCAAGGGTAGGTAGTTCTTTCTCAAGCTTTACTTCTATTTGTTGAGCCTTCTGTAATATCTTAATTTGGTGCACAATTCTTCTGATCCTGATTTGATATGCTATCCACCTTTCTCTAATGTAGTTCCAAGACTTCCCGAATTTTCTCTAGACGTTGCACATATTATCAAAGTGGTTGAACAGGAAAAGCCAAAATGCATATTTCTGACATCTCCGAACAACCCAGATGGCAGGTATACCTTTCTCATGCAAGAGTGGGTTTGTTCTGGTTGTATATTGGCCAGATTTTGTATTTTAGTATTTTACTGAATCACCTTACTTCTATTTGTCAGCGTAATCAATGATGAGGACCTTTTAAAGATCCTTGATCTTCCGATACTTGTAGTGCTGGATGAAGCCTATATTGAGTTTTCAAGTCTTCAAACAAGGATGTCATGGGTTAAGAGGCATGATAATTTGATTGTTCTCCGGACATTTAGCAAACGAGCAGGTCTGTGTTTTCTGTTCGTCATGTTTATCTGGCCTACAAAGGGTTACGTCCTATGAAAAATGTAAACACTTCACTTGTTTTCTCATAGTACTGCATGGCAATCACCGATCAGCTAGGATTCAAATTTGTCATTGGATAAGTTTATTTTTGGTGCTACTGCATTACTTTGTGATGTCCAGACATTGCTAAGGGAGGTGTTAAGAAAATTATCAATTATGCAGTTATTCCTATGTTGTTAACTCATTTAACTGAACCATGCTAATTTTTAGTTATTAATATGGTTTTTCGGAACAAACTCATTGAAGGCACTTTTGCCACACAATATGAAGCTAAAAGGTAATCTCATTCACGTTATTGACGATGCAGGTTTAGCTGGGCTTCGTGTGGGTTATGGAGCATTTCCTCTAAGCATAATTGAGTATTTGTGGAGGGCCAAGCAGCCTTATAATGTTTCTGTGGCAGCAGAAGTTTCAGCATGTGCTGCCTTGCAGAACCCAACTTATTTAGAGGTAAATGTTTTGCAAACATATTATATCTATAACTTCCCTTTAGCAATTTGGCATTGGCTAACTCTGTGCTTCTGTTGAACATTGGTTTCGTGAAGAGAGTGAAAAATCTGCTAGTACAAGAGAGGGAGAGGCTGTACAATCTTCTCAAAGAAATACCCTTCCTGAAACCATTTCCAAGTCATTCTAACTTCATTCTCTGCGAGGTCACATCAGGAAAAGACGCTAAGAAAATCAAGGTTTGCATTGCTTATTAGCATATGCCACAAGTTTCTGCTTTATTTTGTTAATGATACAATGAGTTGTAGCAAAATGTCAAATTGGAAGTCAAATATTAGTTATTGTGTTTAACATCGTTACTATTCATATTTTGAAAGGAAATGTTTATGACTATAATATACGCAGCACCATTCACATAATTTTGCTCAAAAATATTTCCAGGAAGATCTTTCGAAGATGGGAGTGATGATCCGACACTATGACAAGAAGGAACTGAAGGGATATATTCGTATTTCAGTTGGCAAGCCAGAGCATACCGATGCGCTAATGAAAGGCTTCAGAGCACTTCAACTGTGATCATATGCCGTCTTTTTTACGGAAGCACTGAAGTACTTGATTCTGTATGTACCAGTGGTGGTACACTAGACGCAGTCTCTCAAACAGAGGTTGCATCAATCTAACACAATAAGCCACTATGGTGCATTCTACAGAGTCAATTATGTTTCAGTAATATACTTTTATGTTTAACCACCGTCGTCGGTCCATCTTTTTGGCATTGGTCAACTTAGTTTTTTATTTGCAAGGTGATTGTTGGAAGCAAAGACTTGTAGAAGTTGAACACCTGCTAGGTATGGCCCGATTTTGATGTGCTAATACATTTACTTTGCGTGTTTGTTTAGCTGTCCATGAGAAAGTAGCAAAGTAATTAAGTAAAGGAAAGTTAATAAGGTGACAAAACCATACAGGTTCTAATTCATGGCTGCCACTCCCACTGGCATGACGACTTGACGACGATGTGCTACCCGATGAAGCACAGAAGCTGGTAACAATTCGATCTTGAGCTGCTGGCGCGCTGGAAACCTAGGCATGATGCATGCAGAGCCGTAGCTGCCCACTATTAGGGATGGCAATCTTGTCCGATTATTCGATTACCAGGGATAAAAATTCTATTAGAGTTAGATTTATTTCTAATTTTATATTTGACGGATAAACAGATACAGATATGGATATTGATTACCCATATCCGTTTCGTCCGTTTACCCAAATATCCTAACAATAAAAATAAATCCTAAACCTTAACCCCCGTCTCTCTTCTCTCTCCTCTCTCCACCCCACTTAGCCGCCAACTTCCTCCCATCTCCTCTCTTCTCCCTCAAGCCTCAACCCTAGCCACTTCACTCTTCTCCCTCAAGGCCTCAACCCTAGCCAGTTGCCACAGTCCAGGCATCTAGGGCCCCTTCGCTCACGCAGCGCGGGTCCTCGCCAGCGTTTAGGCACGCTCCGCCGTGCGCCGCCCAGCGCCGACCCGCGATAGTCCCTGCCACGTCACCCTAGGGCCACTCCGCTCCTTCCTCTCTCTAACAGTCTGGCTCACTCAGTTGTGCTTCATAGGTAAACGGGTATAACCGCGGGTATACGGCCCCCACGGGCGATAGGTATGGACACGAGTTTTTATCCATCGGGCTAACGGGTACGAGTATGGGTATGCACTATCCATACCCGTCATACCCAATTGCCATCCCTACCTACGACATTCGAGTCCAACGGAAGCAAAACTAGCGGTGACGTATGCACTATCCATACCCGTCATACCCGATTGCCATCCCTACCCACGACGTCCGAGTTCAACGGAAGCAAAACTAGCGGTGACCGAGTGGCAAACATCGTAACCTCTCCTCATTCCTCAACATCGTCTTCTCGCAGCCCTTACGCCTAGGGCTGGCAGTTAAGCTCGAGGCTCGTGAGCCAATTTGGGCTCGGACGAGCCGAGCTAAGTCTGGCTCAGCTCGGAGAGCTCATGAGCTGAACTCAAGCCGTCCCCTCTAGCTCAGCTAGCAGCTAAGCCGAGTTGACTCGTGAGCCAGCTCGTTGGCTTGGCCACGGGCGCACGGCGCACATCTCCCTGGCTCCTGCAGATTGTCCATCGTGATGCTCGTGCATTCGTGCCTCCTGCTCTCCTCTCCCCTGCACTCTGCCATCCACGACGCCCTCCTCTCCCTGGCACCACTGACGCCCCCGGTGGCCGGTAGTCCCCGGCACTCAACCGTCGCCCACCGCCTCCGTGCCCCACTGTCATCGCCTCGCCGCCCCACCGCCCCCCGTCACCCACTGCCTGCCCACCCCTAGCGTTCTCCTCTCCCTGGCGCCACCGATGCCCCCAATGCCTAGGTGTTCCCCGACGGTCCCCGACTCCCCGACGTCCCACCACTGTCGCCCCTGTCAGGCCCCGTCGCTTGTCCCTGGCACCCCCGACACCTGCTACCGAGCCGATCAGAGCTGGCTTGTGGCTCGGCCGAGCCCCATTCTCAGCTCATCAGGACAGACGAGTCGAGCCAGGCTCAGCTCATTGCCAGCCCTACTTACGCCAAGCGAGCATGCACGTTCTATCGCGCAGTAGCAAGGCCAGCCATTCTGGACCAGCCAACTTGTCGCGTGTGGCCGAACAGAAGGCGCAGCCTTGCGTCGGCAGCCGCCCGGCTGCTCGCAAGCGTAGCCTAGCTGGTTTCTAGGGATGCGCCTTACGGTTACGCTTCAACTCCTCACACTACCACCTAAAAACATTTAGTGACATAACTTTAGTGAGGAATAAAAACTACACATCACTAATATACCTTTAATGATGGGGAGTAATTTGATAAAATGCCACTTCAAACGATGGGTTTTGCTGATTTGCCACTATAAATATGGGTTTCGCCAAATTACCACTCCAAATACTGCCACCTTGATTGCTATGTTATTTTGATAAAATTTATCAAATTTCTAACGTAAAATTACCATTTTGTCCTTCTCATTCTCTTTCCAAACGAGCACAGAACTGCACGGACCGTCGGCGCGCCGCAGGGAAAAGAAGGAGAATGGCAAAATGGTTGTTTTACGTGAAAAGTTTGACAAATTTTATTAAAATAGCGTGGCAATCAAGGTGGCAGTGTTTAAAGTGGCGATTTGGCGAAGCCCATGTTTAAAGTGGCAAATCGGCGAAGCCCATCATTTAAAATGGTGTTTCGTCATATTACTCAGTGACAGGTGTGTTTACGACCATCACTAAAAATCTACCTTCAGTAATAGGCCTTAACGATATCCATCAATAATGAGGGATCCCAAACTGCCAAATTCTAAACCGGTTTTAAGTGACGAGCCTCAACGATGCCCATCACTAAAGATCTACTAACACTCGTCATTAAATACCAGCGCGTATGGATTTTTTTGAAAATTTGGATGGGCAAAAGAACTAGCCCAAAAATACACACAACTATTATAAATTCTCGTCTCCCCTCTCCGGTCTTTACTCTCAACCATTCTACACCTCTACCGTTGTCATCCCGAGCTCTATCGACGATGGCCGGTGTCACCCTAAGATCGACCCAACGGCAACCGACATCACCTCGTGCTGCACTCCACCATGAGCTCCTCAGTGTTGAGCTGCTTTGATAAAGGATACATAGTTATTGCTACTGCTTTACCAAATCCTACTGCCTGCTCTCCTCTATTGCTGTCGCCTCCTCTTCTCCCCCTCCATCGCATCTCCTCCTCTATTGTGGCTCAGGGTAGAGGCCTCACCGATGATGACTATACGAAAAACACCTTGAAACAACAACAAGCACAATAGGAAAGCCTCTCCACTACCACCTCAGATCTGATCGTTACCTTATTTAAACTGAACAAAACTAAATAAATCTGTATAAAACAGAACCAAAATGAAAAAAACTGACCATTAATAACGCTTAAACATCTATACTCGTCACTAATAATCCACCATTAGTAACGAGCATAGATGTACATCCATTACTAATAGTCAACTATTAATAACGGATGTACATCTATACCCATCACTAATGATGAACATTAGTTACGGTTGTATATTCATCACTAATGATGAATCATTAGTGACGTGATATAGGTGTACCGTCATCACTAATGATGAATCATTAGTGATGTGATACAGGTATATATTCATTACTAATAGACTTGGTACCCTTCGGTCTTCACTAATAACTTTTAGGAAAAGTTCTGTGTATGCTACTGAAAGTTTACACGATTTCTTATTTGCTACTGGTTCTCTTATTGATATGTGATTTCGAGACCCACGTATCAGTGAAAGAAAGAATGGTATATATAAAAAGGGGTAAACTTTCAATAGCATATGTGCTAAGGAATTATCTCTAGCTTTTAGGACTTAGCGTGACTTTTTTTAAGGTAGGGTCGTCGGCCCATACCGCGAGCCGACTGGTGTCAACAGCCACTTCTTGAAAGACCTAAATATGTTACAGCCGTATTCATACCATCACAAAATTTGTTACTTCGACTTCAGAAGCAAACTAGACCATACGAATATTTTCAGCTGTTTTTTTGTTTCCAAAAGAAAACACATGAACAAATTCGTACAACACTGAAAAAAAAGGCACTGACACACAAGCATAACTCTTTTGGTTCAACTTTGACGATGGCGCTTATGAGCAGTAAAAATTGAATGAACATTTTTTTACAATGGCACTTTACTTCAGGCCTACGAACAACGCAGCCTGACCTGCTCTCGTTTCAGGTTGCTCCTAACAAATCATCAATTAAGCATAATTGTGCCATGACTAAAATCAATGGTGTTGTGTGGCTAATGACTGTTGAGAGATGAGACCTATATCATCCTAATAATGGCATGTAGAGCTAGATCCTAGCACTGCATTGTTGCTCAAGTAAAAACAATGCTATCCATTGCTAAGTGACGCCATTGTAGGAATTTCTGAAGATATGCTACTAAGTAATGGACTACTCCCTTTTCATCCTCTGCCCCACTGCAAATTCAATAAACGCGCCCTCGGCAATTCAGAGCACCACAATGGCAGGGGCAACCATCTCCAGGAAGCATTTTCTGTCGATAGTCATAGGCCAATTCTTCTCCCATCGAGATCTGAAGAACAGTGGAGCAGCAATGAGCAAGGCCAAAAGTTTATTTCACTGTTAAAATGATGTAGGAAGAGGTTGATATAATTTCTTACATCCTGGTTTGCAAAGAAACCAATGTGAGCAAACCGGCAGTCTTTGCTCTCCACCAAAACTAATCGTGTACTGAGATTTGGGGAACAACTGCAATGAAGAGAACAAAAGCATTGGTTGCAGAATAAAATTTTGCTCCATGGTTCGATGCTCCCAAGTCCTAAAATACATGAAATAGTCCAATTACCTATGATTAATAAAGCGGGACACATTGCCATATCTTGTGGCATCAATCATGTATGCAGCAGTCCCTGTAGTTTGAACTCTTTCTCGGTCAAATTGAGAAGTGATTTCAAACAAGTAGCTGCAACCACTTTTTGCCTCCCTGAGATCCAATAATTTTTCTTGTCAGTTTCTGAGCACAAACTATTCCAAGAACAATAATACCCTAAATGTTCAGATTATAGAAAACAAACATCAGAGTTCACTACCAAAATTTGTGGAATAAGAATCCAAAAGGATGTGTATGCCACGAAAAAGATGCATATCGTAGCCATTCAATTCTCAAGTCACAAACAATCACACAAATTCGCTCCAAAATTGAGTTCCATATCTTCAGAAATGTTGGATGAGGTAGCAACTGATGCAAGATTGGAAATTGGGAAGCTAGTTACTGTTCATACCCCCCAGAATGGGCACCATAATTACCATGAAAATTTAATGATGCTTACATAGAATGCACCAGAGAAATTCCTATACAGTTCTAGTGATAATGAAACAACATAAGAGAATCATCAGACCTTTCTGCATTTCTCATGGCCTCATCATCCTTCATCTTCAAAACCTCTCCAATGTACTCACACACAAATGTGCCCTGTGGAATAGGTTCTGCAACTCTAACAGCCCAACCCTGCAGCATTTAACAACATAAAAAATTTGACTTGTAAGCAGGTCTTACCTTAACGGCAAAGGTTTGCCAGCAGCGTACAGAAAACCAAAAACAATTCAGAGTATTTCACCTTATTCTCAGTTTTGAAGAGTTCCAACTTAACTAGCAGCCCTCTCTGCAGTACTCTATTCCGACAGGAGGTATCACAGGTGCATGATGAATTGCACTCATATATAGGATACCCTTCCTGCAAATTTCACAACACATATACACATCAAATTATATGAAAAAATGGTAATGCCTAGAAAATGGATATGAAGTTCTTTGAAATGAGATCAAGCAAACAAGTGTAACACCAGACATTATCTGCTACTAGATATGCAGAACAACTCAACATCACACCCCACGTCCCCAAGCCTTGGATCAGGCACATCGCTTTTGGCACTGACAGAAAGTTTGCTTTCTACTCAAAACTAGTAACTATTGGAATCAGTCAATCACCACGAAAGATGTATGAGATAATGTCACCAAGGATGCAGTCAGTCACCATGAAAGATGTATGAGATAAGGTAACAATGGATGTTGAGCCAGTAAATGGTTGTTGAAGAACCTATCTGCTATTGTAGCTGTGGCTCTCCAGAAGTATGGAGAAGGGTGAACAGCAGCAGAAGGCTTTTGACACAGCTACAGGACACAAGGGGTTGCTTTAATAATTAAAAATGGTTTATGCACAGGCACAAACACCATAGGGGATGAGGACATCCATGAAAACATATAAATGGACATGATATTGAGCACAGAAAGTCAACACACAATCACAGACATCTGTTGAATCACAGTTCAAGGTAGATTTCAAAATAATATAGTAAATTCCTGAGAAAAATGTAATCTTGCATCATAAAAATGGAGTTATACTACGAGCTAATCAAACATCATGGTATCAACTACCACAGCAAATGGCAATTAAAGCACCACTCTTCAATCACAAATACTTGCCACTTTTGACCATTTTATTTGTTCACAAATACTTGTCACTTCGTGTTTACCAAAGCCTAGTTCCCATTTTACTGTTATTATAAATATCCCATCCACATTCCATTTGTGGTGGCAAATGGACAAGGTATTATTTATTAGGGATAGTTTGGTCATATTGGATAAAAATATTGATTTCCCCTGCACTCGTCAATAGTGTGATTAGTGTCAAGTATCTGTGAAGAGAGTGAGAAACTATTAATTACAGCATGTCTAGGACACATTTCTGATCATATTTTCCATTGCCTCAAATACCACATGCCAGCAGACATAAAAAACACATGCAAGTAAAAGTGTATGTCAATACTAACAATTATTACCTGCAAAATAACTTTGCTATTTTCATCATATGGAAATCTACCATGCATTGGTATGCCATGGAGATCCACTACGTTCTCATAGGTATTGTCAAAGAGGTTCACGTGATCACATTTTTCAGAGGTGCAATGGGGATGTGAACAAGCACACCCGGTCATAGAGTTCTGCAGGCAAGCAACTTATTAGAAGACTAATTTGCAGAAAATAAACAAAATTTGCAACATCTAAAATTCAAAGGAAAGGAAGTCCTAGATCCAT
Source organism: Zizania latifolia (assembly GCA_000418225.1). Classification (NCBI taxonomy): domain Eukaryota; kingdom Viridiplantae; phylum Streptophyta; class Magnoliopsida; order Poales; family Poaceae; genus Zizania; species Zizania latifolia. The sequence goes on along the minus strand of KE372964.1, from coordinate 248,795 downwards.
CCGTTCAATTAGCGTCCATCCATCATAAAAGAAAAAGGTAGAAAATACCTCTGAATCAACAATAGATGAATCCACCAAACGCTTTGTGATGTAGTGAAAACCTTGCCAAGGCAGAAAATTTTCATGCTGTAAAATTTCTCCAGGTTTCATATGTTGAAATTCTTTTGCGTCTACATCAAGGACACAGGCAACTGGAATTTTCTCCATACCAAAGCTCACATCTTCACAAACAACAACCCTTTCACGCTTAAGCTTCCATCCAAAGTGCGATGAATCAAGAACATAATGATATTCTTCCATGTCCCATATCTCATCGCAGTTTGGAGGATTCATAACAAAATCAACTTTGGTAGGTTGTAATGGGAACAAGGCATTGGAACTAGACTTAGACTTGCAACCTTTAGGGCAAAGGAAATCCTCTTGATGCCAATCGATTTGGATGCCAACGTCACTACAAAGCTTTGCTGCTTTCACAAATATGTTATCAGGCAAGATTCCATATTTAGTTTCCAATGCAGCACGAAGGCTTGTCTTACAGCACACAGAACGGGCAACAGATAAAATATCAACGTTGCTTGGTTGGGGTCTTGTCTTCTGAATCTTTGAAAATAAAGTCAGTGCCACATCCGACAATTGGAAATCCAGTAGCCTACCAAGGCTGGTTGTCTCAGGTTCCACAATCTGCGATGTATCCATAGATAGATCCACGCTTTGAGCCTTAAAATGTTTCTCAATCCCAGAACTAGTCCTCTTCTTCAATGTACTAGATGATCGCAAACTTTTCTTGAAGGCGGAATAGTAGTGTCGACCACGGTTAAACTGAAACTTCCCACGTCCTGGAGGAATGTCACTGACTGTACAAGGGTTCATATGAGCAATTTGATGGTGGTGGTCAAGATCTGGCAAAAGATCAAATCTCAACCCACACAATCTACATGTAAACTTCTGTGAACAGCCATCCTTTTCGAAGTTCTGGATATCGTAAAGGGGCTCAACACTTGTACTTTCTGTTCTTTTGACAGATTGACCTCTAGGTCGTCGAGGGACATGATCCAGAAGCCTGAACTCTCGAGCATGATCAGAAACAATGTGCTGCCATAAAAGATCTGTGTTCAAATAGTTGCTGTTGCATGACACACAACGTAAGAGAGTAGAATATTGAAGATACTGAGCACCATGTTTTTCCTCCACATGTCTTTCAAGACCTCTTCTATTGGTAAATGAGTCCATGCATACAGCACAAGAATACCCTCTGAAAAGCCACCGAACTTCCTTTTTGTGAACTTCTGTCCAGTGTAACCCAAGATCTTGATCATCAGAGAACTCCTGAGAACATATTTTGCACTTCAGACCAGGTGAAGGATTTGTTCCATATTCATGTAATACCATCACAGATCCCTCTCGATTTTCAGAATATATTTGCTTCGAGCTATCAGTACCAAAGCCCCAAACATCTGTAAGCTTTTCTCTCTCACTAGAGATCAATTTTAACAAAAATTCCCCAACATCAGGATTTTTAGAGGCTTCATCTAATATCAGAGGCATATGATCACTACCAAGACCAGAGCGTTGATTAGAAAGGTTGCTTCTCAAGAACCAATAAAGAAACTCACACGCTTGATGTAAACACATTTTTTCTTTCCTTGATGTGCAACACTTCAATAGATTGATAAAGACATCTTTAGAAATGAGTCGACTCTTTCCGTTCCTGGCACGTTTAAGGAACTTTGGGAGGTGCCTATCACAGTAAAGTGTGTGTCGTACAGCATAATCCTGGCATTCAACAGTATTGTCATGAGAACAAATCCCAATGCAAATAGGAATATCTAAGCTAGAGTTTTCCATGGAGGTTGACAGGGGGTAGCACAGATCAGTGTTCTCTGGCACATGAGTTTTATTACCAGATATCTCAATAGCTACAGTCAGTGTCGATTTCATGTGCACAGCAGCCTGGTATGCCCGCTCTGAGCCTACAACACTACAAGTTGCATTTAAGGTAGAAATCTTCTCCATACCTTTATGTGGAGACTCATCCCACTTATGGCCCTCAGACGAACTTACTAAACTATCTGAGCTCATTGTATCCAGGTTTGTTTGGAAGCGGTGCTTTTTACAAAAAATAGAACCATAGTGAGCTCGATGCTTGCACTTTCTACCCAGATTAGTCATCCCGCTGCACAGTGGAGTTTCAACAGTAAGTGCCTTGTCCTCCCTAGAAGAATGATCGGCAAAATGCATATTTTGATGCACACAACAGTAAATATCACCATCATTTGCCCACCTACCACATTGTCTTCCCTTAGCTTCTATATATGCAGAACACTGCCTAGAACTCTTGAATGAATCCAACTCATGTCTGACATTCTGTAAAGCAATATTTGATTCTCCACTCTCCTGGAGACCAGAAGTACTGGGGAAGGCAGAAGTTATGTTCTGATTTCTTGATTCTAATGGTCCTACAGCTTCACCAATGACAGAGCTACTGGGTAAGTTACCTCTGTTTGGGTCCTCACTTAACATGCTGCGGTTAGCATCCTCCACTTGTGAAAAATGTGTTTCTACTCTGCGGACATCAAGTTTGGGACGCTTTCTATGAGCTTGTTGATCCATACCTGGATCTTCAGAACAATTGTTTTGTTCAAAGTTGCCAACATTAACTGGATGAGATGAAAAGAACTGTTTCATGACTTCTTGTTTCCAAGTTTTCCACTCGGGGGCTAATTCAGGTTGCATTGGTGCATTCCACAACTCATCAACCTTATCCCAAATAACAGCTTGCCTAAGTTCCTGTGTGAAAAGGGTCTTTAGAAAGGTGGACCAGTCTTTAACTAGCATAAGAAATTGTAGCACATCAAATGTAATAAAGGAATAATCAAATAGTTTAACACATAGTGCAAATCATTTCTTTGTAATAATATATGTGTGATTTCATCAGTAAAACAGCAATACAGACATAATTCATTTTAACAAAGTCAAATTACAAAACAACAACACCCACTGACAACTCAATGCTGCGCAAAGGTCAAGTTTCTACAATAAACTGAACAACTTATTGTTCTTATCCTTTCATATTGGGCACTGGTGAAGTGGTGATCCACTTATTAGTGTGTCCAACAAGGATGCTTTGAAACAACTTTCTAAATGACCAATTGACCATAACCAATTGACTGTCTTAGGTAATCCAAACAGGCCAAAATCTACATGATTTCAATATAATAATTTGAAGTCTTCAAGTTCGATGTACACAAAAATACATTTTCTCATCTTAAAAGTAACAGTACATGGACATAGACAAGAAAGTCAAATAACCATCAAATTAGATTTCATGCCATGTGAATACTATTTCATCCACTAAATCAAGAACAGGATGAAAAACAAGATAACCTCATTTTGTAGCAAACAGAACTAATGGTCATGGAAACAGAAATTCAGCTAGGATCCCAAACAGCAGGCCCCATGCACACATCAACTATAAATTAGCAAGGCAAAAAGTAGCTATAATTGACAGAAGCATCCTGTATTGTGAGACTAGAAATGAGCTAGCCAGTGCACATCCGGGAAAGTATAATGAACTGCTGTAGTCAAGATTTACACAGCTAATGCAAGGATTACAAAAGCTTATTAATGTGGCACTCAATAATTAAGTCAATAACTAGGTCAAAAGCATCCATGTTTACATATATACAAAAATGTCAAAACATTTTAGTTCATGCTAAAAAAGGAATGGGCATGGCAGTCAAGTAACTTGAGATGTAGCAAGTATGCACTTAATCACACAGTCAAAAACTATATATATATATATATATAATCATCCAAAAATATATTATATTACTACTAGAGCAGAATTAACCAGCAGGAACAACCCATACAAACTAAATCACATGTTCTAAAAAATGGCTAAGCATAAAGGAGAACAGAAACCAATATTACCTCAGTAAGGATTTCAACAGTCTCAGCATCATGAGCATTCTCACACTTTTGGCTCCACAAGTCAAAAGAATTTCGCAGCCAATGACAGCTTATGTAATCTGGAAGAATCATCTGAAATTAAACAGCTAGGGTGAAACAATGCCAAGAAACACCCGTAAGAGGCTTCTGCACAATCAAACATTTATCTTATTTCTGTGATATCACCAGATAATGTAAATTTGCTGAAGCAGAGTCTATAATGAACATAATAGTATAATACTGCCCAGAATCATTTTTATAATATTTAACCTCATGATCATCAATAAGATGTCTTTTGATATCAAGCCATAAAAACAATTTCCATTTTTCACAATATCATGGTTGCCTTTAACAAAATAGAAATATGATGATAATTATCCTCCAGTATAATCATTAGCATTGAGCAACCTTCCAATCAACTGCTCATAACAATAATATAGCTGTTCATATTAATGTTGCAAAATTAACTTCCTGTTAGCGTTGTATGAAAGTTACTTCTTAATAAAAGACATATTTATGATGATTACACTAGCATCGTGACAGTGACCTTTCATGATATATCCTGGATAAAATAAATAAGGTACACAACAATGGCTTTGGTCTATCTATCCAGAAAACACAGAGTGATAAATGGAGATATCACTACCAAAAAGGATATCCTTCCATAACACAGTGAACAAAATGATGAACGAAATACAAGCTATTATCGTCAAAGAAACAAAGCACCAAAAAATAGAATAAGAAGAGATGTAAAAATTGCTACGAGAAAATTGACAGGATATCCCACAAGATATTCATATGGAATAGAGTCCTCGGATTTACATTTTGAAGTTTGACAAGCATCTTCCCAAGATCAGTATAATCTCTACAGCAAGATGCTTCCCAAGCAAATTGTTTCCAAGTTGTGGCTGTCCGAGCATTCTCAACTATGGCCTATTTAAAATATAAAACAGTGTCAAAACAGTAATGATGATGCAGTAATACCAACAATTAGTACAAGAAATAGCAGACCTCTGTGTGAAGCTCGTCACTAAAATTTAGCATCGAAATAGCAAGTTTCTGCATGATGAATCGTCGAGGAAAACTCAAATCCTTCACAAGCTTTCGCCATTTGCGATGAGTTCCATTAACAAGTGGCAGAGGATACTCATCAATTGGACGGACAAGTAGCATGTCCACCCAAGAATAAGATCTTGTGCGTGGGAAGAAAACAATGATATAGTTCTTCCTGCCATGTGTTGGTTTTGCCTTTAGAGTAGATGAAGGACAGTCCACTCTAAAGCACTGAATTCCTGTTTGCCATTTTCCTCTCCACTATTTTCAAACAAAAAGGTAAATTGGCAGTTCAGTGAGAGGGCCACTAAACACAATGAGAGCAAATAACGTGCAAAGAAATAGCAAAATTTAAAAATAAGTGAATGGATAAGATTAGAGTCCATCGTTAATCTTTCTAGACAGCTCAGTAATCAGAAAATCCCCTTTATTTTAAAAATAAATGATATCTAAGTTTATATGCTGATATAGTGATATGCAGATCACAGTCTTTGAATTGCAGAAGACCCATTATTGATTTTAAAGATACAGTGATTTAAATGAATGAAACGGAATAAATGGAGTAAAGCATATGGAGTATTTTCCAGCAAAAATTGAAACAGAAATCTATATCAGAGAACTTAGTCCAAGTAATACAAGAAATGGGTATATGTTTTACATAGGACAGTGAGATCAAGCTACGAAAATTATGCAAGGACAAGAAATTCCTCAACTTGGAAGGCAAACTACCTAGTAGAAACTATCCTTAAAAATAAGAGAATCAAAGCACTTGAATCTCAACCATTGGACCAGAAACAAATCCGCATGGGTTGCCATCCTTTTTTTCTAGGATTATAAGTAGACATAAATAAACATTTAGAGACATCCTTATCTGTATAGATTAGCGCAGTTTCAGGAGATCACAGGACATTACATGGTCCTTTCAGGTGCTATTTGGACATCAAACACTAGATATTCATTGCAACTAAAGCTATGACTATAAATCCTTCTCTAAAACAAAGTTCAGTACAAACCAAGCTTGTATGTTATGCAATATCACCAAGTTAACGATAAACACTGGATCGACCACATCATGCAATCCAACCATTAAACATTTCCTAATCTAATTGAAGGGATATTGGGCCAAAGCTGGCCAGGCTTGGGTCTAGAATATGTTTAGGGCTGCCTTGGGTTGGATGATATTAAGGTGGTCTTGCAATAATACCTTCTTTTGATAATGTATTATTCAATATATAAAAAGCTTTACATCAGCTAAGCCTAGGCTGGATTAATTTGGTATAGACACGGTTTTGTCTGGGACAGGTTTAGGCAGGCATGGGTTTGGACATAAACATACCAACTTAGCTTTGAACTACATCTTGCCAATATTCCATATGCTATTGACAAGGTTGTTAAGTCGTAAAGTCAAGTCGAGTGCCCTCTACCAACTTTCTGACTAGTCGTGATTAGTTGAAGACTAGTTATTGACAAGTCTATTATACTATTAATACATGCCTACATATACCAGTTACTTCTACTACTTGCTGGTGATGCCCCTGATCTAGAGCACAGCAGAAAACAAAGAGAAGGGAGGATATCATGAAAAGATAAAGAATCTTAAGAGAAAGGTATAATAATTGCTTGTACTGCTACTACTACCTGGTTCTCCTGATGCCCCTGATCTATGAGCACAAAGGTGAAATAGAGAGAGGGGGGATCAGGAAATAGAGAAAAAGAATCTTAATGGAAAGGAGAGGACCATGTGCCATCAGCGTCACCTTTGCCAGCTCTGTGCAGCTCTCTATCAAGCTTCTCCTTTGCCTAGCACCTGCTCATCCCGCATGATGGGGAGACCGTATCGGAACCACCATTACCAGCTTGTAAGCCCTGTTTGTTTCAGCTTGAGATTATAATAATCCAGCTTATAAAAAAAGCTGGGTTAAGCTAGCTTACTGGATTATTATAATCTACACTCTGGATTATAATAAGCTGGCATAATAAGCTAGTCCGTTTGTTTCAGCTTATGAAAATAAGCTAGATTACTATAATCCCAAACTAAAATAAACAGACCATAAACCTTGCTGCTGCTCCTACTCTGGCTCTGGCGGCTGGCTATATATGGGGGAGGAAACCTAACAGTTCTCCCCTGATCTCCTTTTCACTTAGTAATAGTGGGCCCAATGGGCCAGGCCTCCTAAGCGAGGTCCAAATTACTCCCAGGTGGCTTATTATTGCTGTTGCTCCATTGCATCTTCTGCCACCAAGTCAAGGCATGGCCCTCAAGTAGTGCTCCCTAGCCGACTTGTCGGCTAGTCACAACTAGGGGCAAAGCCAGATTTTGCTCAAGCCTAGGGCTGGGCTAGTGTAATTTGCATAATTTGCCTTTTCTTCAATTTTTTCAAAAATTTGAAGTGAAATTCACATGGCCATTTAGGCTTGGGAGTAGGGCTGCAACCCAAACCACCCTATCCCAGACTTCGCCCTGGTTACGATTATTCACACAACTTGATAATAATGGCTCTTTAAATTTTAAACTAAATACATTCACAAATCAATAGCGAGTAGAAATTCTATGTTATGACTACTGCAACTCATGATGGTCCAGGGTCCACTCTAGTTTCTAAGAAAATAAGAAACTTTATGGCACCCCATATATGGTATTCCTATTAATTGCACAAGTAAAATCACTAATAACAAAATCAAAATGTAGCAAAAGCTTTATCTCCACAAGCTGAAACTGGAAATGTATTTCCATATATCAACTTAAACTTAGGGGGGGAAGAAGCTTATGTATAGGTCTCAACTCTCAACAATGCAATATGCTAAATATTCACAGGCACAACGAGGGAGTTAAAAATAAGTGAATCATACCTTGACCCAAAGGGCAACAACATGATTTTCCACAACAACATTTCCTGCATTCAAGTCACCATTTTTATAATGTGTATTGCCATTGCAACTGTTATTATGAACAAGCTGATCCACATCATTATTAGGTGAGACAGATGCCTCATTCTCTTCCTGTGGAGAAGATATTTTGCGTACTGGATCAATGCGGCATGCTATTTCTGACAGATCTTGAAGTGTACACTGCAATTCTTTCTGCACTGCATGGCATCCTATCATAACAGTTCCAGCATTATCACTTACCATATCAGTTCCAACTTCCTTGTCCCCTTTAACTTCAGTTATATTCTTGTCTTGAGAAGGTTGGGCATCTCCATTGAACTGGCAGGACCTAAGCAAATTCACAGTACTGGTAGCTGGATGCATCTCTTCCCAAGAATGAGGTGCATCCTGCTTACTAACATTCTCTTTATTGAAGTTGTCAGATTTACTTTCGGGGGCATTATTTTCAGTGCTTAGGCTCAATTCAAATCTAACATTATTGAAGTAAGCATCTGAACCATTCATTTCTTTTGGGGGCTCAGCATGCATCTCCTGAGGTAAATCTGCCAAGTTAACAGGAGATTTTTTAGAAGAACCATCCAGGTTCTCATATATGATCGTTCGAGAACAATTGTTAACTTCAACAGGCTTGCAGCTAACTGCATCGCTTGCTGGATGATCATCAGAACCTTGCCATCCATAATCAGCATGTGGCAAGGCATGTGTCATATCACAGTTCATAGATGATGTTTTCTCCACGTCATTCTGTAATTGGTAATCCACTTGCATAACAGGAGGGTCCATCAGCATTTCTTTGGTAAGTTATGATCAGCCAATCCAGTATGAAATAAGGCAGGACTTCTAAGAGCAGTGAATGAACAATCCCCTGCTGGTTTGAAGTCCATACACACTCGTGATTTATTGAACACCTAGGAAAAAAGATGTTGTTTAGAGTGTGTACAGGTGTACAGCTTCCAGGAGAGAAATTTTGCAATGGCAAATAAGGAATTTTCCCTTATCATTGAAGGTAACATTCGGGGTAATATGAGTGTGTGAACTGTTCTCTATACTATATATGCATAAAGACCTTCATTTCCGTTTGTTTCGCATCCTAATTTCTTAGAATCCATAAAATATTAAGAATTTACACTGAACAAAAACTTGTCCGGCTAATCAATATAAGGTATAAAGGAGACATGCCGTAATGAATAGCGTTGCAAATGTTTGCAGAACATGATAAACAGCATATTGACCGCAAAGGTTTTCAAGAAATGCATGCAATCATATATGGCACTAATAGTTAAACTGGTACAAAAATATGTGGCACATTCCTTCGGAAAGTTGAACAAAGCGAACCATAGCACCATATTTTGAACTAAACAGATGAAATGAAGTTTGGATTCAACTTTATGACATGAAATCCCAGTCCCCTAGTTTATGTGAATCAGATGCAGCAAAATCACATCAGGAGTACACAGAGTTGGTTAAGGTGCAAAATCCGCACAAATGAGCGGGCATTATTGTAGGGAGGGTCGGCAGCATTAACTACCTAACTCATCAAAACCCTAACGGCCTGGTACAATGCGTAGGAAGACTCTCGTGGTAGAGGAAAATTCACTAATAGTCCTAGGATCCTCAGGCGTTTGGTTGATGCAACTAAGATCCCTAAATGTATTTGGACACCCAACGATTCAAACCCCTAGAACAACGCGGAACGTAACCGATCCTTGAGGTGCGAGCGGAGAAGGAATAGATTTACTAGTTTACCCTCCGTGGCGAGGCACCGCAGTAGCAACGGCTGCGGCTGCGGCGGGCGCAGCCGGCCGGTGCAGCGTTGCGGGCGCAGGACGACGCAGCTCGGGGACAGAGGCGACGATGGAACGCACACCCAGGGGTCCACGGCCAGAGCCCAGAGGGAAACCCACGGCAGCGGCGTCGAGCGGAGGAGGCGGGCGGCGCGGTAACCGATGCGGCGGTGGCGACGGACGAAGAAGGGTTAGCAGGCCGCGGACGTGAGGGAAATGGAGAGGTGGGCGTGGGCGGCGTCCGGTCCGGCGTGCGCGATTCCCCGCAGTGAAAATGGAAAATGGTGAGAAAAAATAAATAAAGGGAATTTTCGGCTTCGCCTCCGGGTTAACCGGCCGTATCTGCAAAACTGTAACCCGATGTTTGGCCCGACGAAACAAACCGCAAATAGAGGACGAAGCGCCACACGGTCCACGGCCCAGTCGCCCAATCGATCGCTCGCGATCCGCCCTCGTTTTACGCGCACGATTTGATAATTTGCTGCTAAAATGGTTTAATTTTTGTGTCGGTCTATAAATTGTTTAATTTAGATGGTACATATGTAACAATATAATAAAAAAAGATATTTTAAGAGCTGTCCAACGATTCTATGTCTTATATGTTACATATAAAATAATTATATGTTACGTATAATTTAACATCACTCTACTATGATCATACTTTGAATATTATATCGAAATTACTTATCGGATTAGTTTTCTCATTTAGACTTCTTTAGAATGTAGTATTTTTAAAGAAATTCTAGAGAATTTAGTTTAATTTCTGTAAAAATCATGTAAAATCCCTATATTCCTATGAACTCTTAATATATTAATATATTGTCACATATCTTTTAATATTATATCAAAATTAAAGCATCAGGACTGCTATAAGGATGACAAAACATCATTTTTTTTCGCACCGTGTGCCCCGGCTTCCCGCCACAACCACCCCCCGGCCGGCTCACCTGCCACGGCGACACGCCGCACATGGATGCCGCGGCCGCCGGCTGCTGGCAATGACAAGAAAGAATTCCTTTGTCACTTGTCAGGCCAGGAGCATCCAGATTTCAGCCAAAATGTTCGATCTAGTCCCGTGGCCGCCGCTGCTAACCGGCCAAGCTACCAACAGAATTGCCCAGCTACTCGATGTGCTGTGACAGTTTGGCGATGGCAGGCTAAAGGCCGCGAACTTTTTTGGTTTTCTGCGACTGTAAGTATGTGTTTTTGCGAAGTACGTTGTGCGTGACAAGAAAATAATCACACCACACGGTTGTCACTGCAGCATCGTGATAACCCACCGTGACATGGGCTGTGAGTAAATCACCTATTAGTATTAGGCTCGAGGTGATAATTAAATATGTAAGAAAAGCGCAGTGTTTTTGAATCTGATGGTCGACTCTAGAACATAAGAGTCAAGGTTTATACTGGTTCAGGCATCCCGGAGGATAATAGCCCTATGTCCAGTGCTTTGATGTATAATATGATGGTAGATCTTACAATGCGACGTAATTAAGCTACGGAGGCTTAAGACGTCAAAAACAAAAAAAATATGATGAAGCTAGATAACTAGATTAGGTTAGGTGAGGTGCTTCTAGGGGGCGTCTCGTCTCTTTTATATACTCAGGAGGTGAGCCTAACAACCCAGAACTCTACCCCAAGTCGATCTTAGATTGTTTACCGAACCCAGGTACTAAATCCTTAATTATAAGGATTCTGGTACAAATAAATCTCTTGATGTTATATCTAGAGTCCGACTACCTGATAAGGACTTAATCTTCTTTATCAGTGCCGAACCCCCCTTTATGGATCATATCGGATGGTCAATGCTAGCATTGGCCTGTCCTTGGTCCAGACTGATAAGCCCAATTATAAGGTACCCGAGAGTCATATCCCTGACATGGGCCTGCAGCGGTGCACGCGAAACTACGGGCGACGGCCACCGTATAATCATGTAGTTAAAGTATGTCTGTTTCAAGCCCTGTTTAGGACTACTCCACTCCACGTTTTGCAGCTCCGCTCTACAAACTTCTAGCCAAACACATCTAACTCCTAATTTTTAGATCCGCCAAAAATAAGGATCTGAGTTTTTGTGGAGCACCCTTGGAGGTGCTCTACGAAATGAGTTGTTAGACTTCCTCATAGAGTTGGGTGATAATTACCCACCTACCACCCATTACACACAGATACCCCTTCGTTTATTCTAATTTTTAACTCTTCTTCTACATTGGTCTCGGTGAACGGAGGAGAAGCAGCACACCAGGGCTAGGCCCAGTAGCGACGGGTAGCACCGCCACCACCGCTACTCGCGCGCCGTCGTCACCGTGGCTGCCCTGTACTCTGCCGCAGACACTGCCCTCACGCCGCCGCCACCACGGCTGCCCCGCGCGACGCCGTCGTCGTTGCTGCCCTGCGTCGTCGTCACTGTTGCTGCCCCGCGCGCTGCCATCGCCTTGCCACGCGACACCGTTGCCATTGCTGCCCGCGTGACGCCACCATGGCTGTCTTGTCGTAGGACTTGTAAATCTACTCTAGAACTGATCATAAGTGGATTCTATGAAGTAGAGTAGATTTTGGTGGAGCGGAGTAGTCCCAAACAGACTCTTAATAAGAGATTTTTAGTAGTTAGTTGCTCGTACCTGGTCAACTGGTCTGAGTATCTAGCGGGTGAGAATCTAAAAATGCTATTATTTCTCATCTTATGGATTCTAATTCATTTATAGATTCTGTAGCTACCGATTCTGATTTATAATTTAGATTATTTATTTTAACTTTAGATTCTAGAAGTAGCTGCAGCTTCCCGTAGCTAAAAAAAATACCCTTAATTACATATCAATATCTTAATTAACAAGGCCATTAACGCTTTAACCGAAGAATTGACCAACCACCACGAAGCTGTTACGACAGCAACTGGAGGCATTTTCGAGGTAGTTCTGGGGAACCCATCAGTCCAGCCGGGTAAAACTCGCTCGCCGGCCGGCCGGCTGGCCGGTGACGAGCAAGTGTTGCCTACCTTGAGGCGTCCGTTGCTTACCTCCTCCCACAAGCGTGTCACAATAATGCCTCTGTTTGTTTGCTAATTGAAACATGGCAACCTTCGTTTCTGCCCTTCCATCGCTGTCTCGCCAACCGATCGGCCACTCTGGCCTGCTTACTCTCTTCTCTCCTGCGAACAACCCAGAAACAGCAAAGAAAACAAGGCCTCTTCTCCTCTTCTACGGGGAGAGGGGAGGAAGAATATATCGCCCAAAAGATGTTTTTAATTTAGATAAAGTTAAATAAATTTCACTTAAAATTAAACGTCTTGTGATATAAAATATAAAATAGAGTGAATGGTACTGGTTGCCAAATGAGCTGCGTTGCAAAATGAACAGCTTTGGTAGTTCTACATCGAACCAATCACTTTGGCAGTTTAGCTGACGAGGAAATGGAGTGCTCTAGACACAACACCAGAGGGATTAAGCTATAACATGTACTCACGACAAATTAATTAATGGGCGTGATACCGAATGACCTCTCTCATTCTCATATAGCAAGACAAGACCAACGTCACATTCTTCGCTTGCTTCCCCGCGCCTATGGTTCCTGTCTCCTTTTCGTTAGATAAACCAACCAGTGAGCTCGAAATGCGGTAGATGAATCGACAGCAGACGCGACGGCCGAACTAACGACAAGTGTGTTCGCGAGCACGGCGACGGGTTCAGCTCACCAAACCGAACGCTGCGAGCTGCAAAACTCGGCGATCTTCAAGAGAAATCACATGGATGAGCTGAGGGCTATATGACAAAATTTAGATTCCGATGAGATAAGATTAGAGAGAGTATCAATAGTGTTTTAATTATGATGATAAAAATAAAGAGTTAAATAAATTAAATATTTCATGTGACTGAAAAACTTAACCTACACTACAAAACTAGAAACAAATCTTCTTATCCTAATAACTTGAAGCGGATATAGTCTCAGTGTCTCACACATGTCTTGAGACATGCATGGCTGAGCTGAACAAGACTCAAATGTTTGCGGACGCATGGATGTTCCCGTATCAACGGGTGTTCTGCATTTGGCATTTGCACTTCGATCCAGGCGTGTATATTGAAGACTGATCCGATCAAAATCATCTATGGGTGCAACGGTGTAACCCCCTAAGAATTGTGAGAAATCTCAGGCATATACATACATTTTAAAAGGCAGAGATTTTGCATGGACTACATATATTTTATAAGGTAGAGATTTTGTATGGAAATTTACGAGTACATTTTATAAGGCAGAGATTTTGCATGGAAATTTACGTACTCTTTTATGAAAATGTAAGTATAAAAGTCAAACTTCTTCAACTTCAATTAATTTTATAAAAATATATACTAATAATTATAATATCAAATTAATTTTATTAAATCAACTATTAAATATGTTTTAATAGTATATTTATTTAATATCTTCAATATTAATATATTATTACTTAAATTTGATCAAAGTTAAAAAGTCAAATGACTTATGTTATAAAATGGAGGTAGTACATTTTAAAAGGTATAAATTTTGCATGGAAATTTCTGAGATTTTCACAATATCCAGTTCAACTAATGTAGGATTTCAGGGGGGAAACGACCGGCTCAGCTGGAAAAGAAAAAACACAACATGAAATGCTTTTGGCGATATCAGACGGCGACCATCTCCTCATTTGCGCTAATGTAACCATCATTAGGGGCTGATTAGCCATTAATACTGGATTAAGTAATGTTTAATGGAACTGGTACAGCCCAGCGGAGTCACGAGGCACGACACGTAAATAAATACGGAGCTTTTAATTACGCTCGTCCTCTCCCTTCGCCTCTCTCTCTCTCCTTGCCGCAAATCGAGAGGAGGAAGACGAGAGGAGGGAGAGAGTGTGACATCGCGAGGAAAAGCCGGAGGCGCGGCTGGTCTTCTGGTCTTCTCGCCCACGCCTCTCCCGCCACCCTTCTCGCGTGCGCGGCCGTCGAGCAGGCCCGGAGGTACGGTCGCGGAGTGGCGGAAGGACCCGTGTCTCCTTTCCCGACCGACCCCGCTGTAAGCCTTCTAGGCTCTAGCACCCTGTGCAGCGGCTCTCCTCGCGCGCGCTGTCGGCGGGCTGGTTTGGAGGGGGTGACGCGGCCGGCGTCCTTCCGTCTCGGTTTCGGACCGGATTGGAGGTATGCATTCTTCTCTCGTAGCAGTCGTTCGTCCTTCGCGCCACTTCATGGGCCGGCGTAGCTTGGAGATCCATGCCGCTCGATTGATCCCCCTTCCCCTCAATTGACCCATCCGGTTTCTTCGGAATTCATTTGATGAGTTTTGCAGCGCTAACATCAATTTTTTTACAGAAAATTTGGGGTTCAGCTGAAAGATCTTCGTGTAATTCTCCCGCTAAATGCCTGGAATTATCGTGGATGGGGTTGTTACAGAGGAGGCGCCAAACGAGGTGAATTCCTCGCAAAATAAAGAGAATTTGTCCACCCCAAGGTCGCCGGTGGCTTCGAAAAGCATGCATAGTGAGGCACTTGAGATGCATGTCGAAGGTTCCGGTGCGGGGGAGCCCTCAATTGAGCAGCTCTACAACAATGTGTGCGAGATGGAGAGCTCAAGCGAGGGCGGATCCCCCTCACGCGAGAGCTTTGGCTCGGATGGGGAGGAATCGAGGATTGACTCGGAGCTCCGCCACCTTGTTGCTGGGGAGATGGAGGCCATGAAGGTAATTGAGGAGGAGGAGGGGGAGGGGGGTGAAAGTGTTGCTGCTAACGCGGTAACCACATTAGAGAATGAGACCCCAGTCAAGACGCAGTCTTCTAGTTCATCCAAGAAGTCGAAAAAGGCTGCAAAATCACAGCTTGAATCTGATGCTTCTGTTGGTCCTAATGGCAAGGCATCCCTTCAGGAAGGTGAGAGCGAAGTCAGCAAAACTGCAAGTCGAGTTAGCCGTCGACGGAAAGCTAGTGCTAATCCACATAATGGAACTGAAGACGCCGGGCTTAACAACCCAGACCTTGGTCCGTTTCTTCTTAAGCATGCGAGAGATCTGATTGCCTCTGATAATCCTCGTCGGGCACTGAAATATGCCCTTCGTGCCACCAAGTCATTCGAGAAATGTGCTGGTGGAAAGCCAAGCTTGAACTTGGTAATGAGTTTGCATGTTGTGGCAGCAATCTACTGCAACTTGGGAAAATATGAAGAAGCTGTACCTGTGCTACAGAGATCCCTCGAGATCCCTGTAATCGAGGAAGGTCAGGAGCATGCTCTTGCAAAGTTTTCTGGGTGTATGCAACTGGGGGACACCTATGGGATGCTAGGTCAGACTGCACTCTCACTGCAGTGGTATGCTGCAGGGCTCGAAATTCAAAAGCAAACATTGGGAGAGCAGGATCCAAGAGTTGGAGAGACTTGTCGGTATTTGGCTGAAGCTCATGTGCAGGCATTGCAACTTGATGAAGCACAACGATTGTGCCAGATGGCTCTTGATATCCACAGGGAGAATGTCGAGACAGCCTCATTAGAAGAAACAGCTGATAGGAGGCTCATGGGTCTTATTTGTGACACAAAGGGTGATCACGAAGCTGCCTTAGAGCATCTGGTGATGGCTAGCATGGCTATGGTGGCCAATGGCCAGGAGACTGAGGTAGCATCAGTAGATTGCAGCATTGGTGACATCTATCTCTCCTTGGGTCGGTATGACGAGGCTGTGTTTTCTTACCAGAAAGCTCTTACAGTATTCAAGACTAGCAAAGGGGAGAATCATGCAACTGTGGCTTCTGTTTTTGTGCGGCTTGCAGATCTGTACAACAAGACAGGGAAGCTGAGGGAGTCAAAATCATACTGTGAAAATGCCCTTAGAATTTATCAGAAACCTATTCCTGGTACTTCGTTGGAAGAAATTGCCACTGGTTTAACTGATGTTTCAGCCATTTATGAAACCATGAATGAGCATGAGCAAGCACTGAAGTTACTCCAGAAGGCCTTAAAGATGTACAACAATTCTGCTGGTCAACAGAGCACAATTGCTGGAATTGAGGCTCAGATGGGTGTCTTGCACTATATTTTGGGGAATTGTGGAGAGGCTTATGACTCCTTCAAGAGTGCGATTGCAAAGCTCCGCACATGTGGTGAGAAAAAGACGGCCTTCTTTGGTGTTGCCCTGAACCAGATGGGGTTGGCATGTGTTCAAAGATACTCTATAAATGAAGCTGCAGAACTGTTTGAAGAAGCTAGAACTGTTCTGGAGCAAGAATATGGGCCATATCATCCCGATACTTTAGGAGTATACAGCAATCTTGCTGGAACTTATGATGCCATGGGAAGGTAAACTCCATATCGATTCTCGCATCAAGTTATTTCTTACTGCAAAATAGACTCTTTAGTCTTTACATCTCCGGCCCAGCTGCAAGTATGCACATTTTTCTCATCTTGCAGTATATCTTGGGCTCTGGCAAATTAATTGCCAGCTTTTCATTTGCCGTTTTTTGTTAGACGTCTAATTATCGCCAGCTGTCATAACATTTTTTCCATTGGAGGTTTACAAAAAGCAATCTTCATATTCTTGATGATTTATCAGAATGTGAACATGGCAATCAATATGGTTTGGTCTTAACTAGGGCACTGATAACTCTTCCCTGTGAGGCTGTGACCATTCACACAATATATCATTTATGTTTCCATTGTTGCCCTTTATGCCCTGGAGACAGGGGCTATGTGTAGGGTAAAGTTACTCTTACAAGTGGCATTCTTAAGTGTTTGTCGTTGGAGATTATTTTCTTCCAGCTTGGACATGATTAGTCTCTTTATGCAGCCTTTTTCAGTTCCAGTTGAATTGAGCAGATATTGGTTGTTATAAAGTAGGTTAAATTTAACTGAAGTAGGACCATATTAAAACAGTCTTTAACTGCATGTAGCCAGCTGTTCTGTAAAAGAATGGTCGCAAATACTTTATCCTCTTGCTTTATCTTGTCCATTTGCCTTCTTCTACTGTCCGTGTGGAAACTTCATGCTACTTTGTATGACATGTGGACTGTAAGCTTTATAATATTCTTTATGATTTTGATGGAAGTTCTAAGCTAACAATACAGCTGGTTTCTTGATAAGAAATCACTTGTTTAGCTGGCTAGATCAGATTTTTAAAGTTCCATCGTGGTTTCCCTGAGGAGAAAATTGATAATTAATGCCTAAAAGAAAAAATATTTCACACCAGTATATTTTCCCAATGCCAAAAGGCGATGCTTTGTTTGTCAGAATAAATGAATAATAATCGGTTGCTGTATCTGCTCTCCTATATTCCCCAGACTGGATGAGGCCATTGAGATCTTGGAATATGTTGTTGGAGTGCGTGAAGAGAAGCTGGGCACAGCAAACCCAGACGTTGATGACGAGAAGCGGAGGCTTGCAGAGCTACTCAAGGAGGCTGGCCGGGTGAGAAGCAGGAAGGCGAAATCCCTGGAAAATCTGCTCGAGACCAACCCATATACTGTCACGAAGAGAGGCACAGTGGCAGCATGAGGCCCTTCTGAAAGGGGAAAAGCTTGAAACAAGTATGATGCTAAGGTGTATCAAACTTGGTTTGTTCAGATTTGGTGAGGGATAATTGAGAATAGGGTTGTTGCAGATTCTAGAAATATCAAATGTTCTGATTGATTGTTGTAAAGTTCAGATTGTTGTAAAGTTACAAAGGATATGATTCGCTACCACTTGTTCACTGTTCAGGGCTCTTCACTGTGCCTGTGGAAGTAAGCACTGCTTCCATGCTATACGCAGCTGAATTCATATATTGTACACCGTGTGAGGCGATTGGTATTAGATAAGATATTATGCAAAGTTTGTACAGACACTGCGGTTCAACTTGATTGTAAGATTACTGTTTGCAAGAGCTACCTGTTTATCATTATATGACATATATTTGATACAACTTCAACTCCCGGATTAAATCTAGAGTTTATATATAGTAAAATAAAATAATGTAAAATTTTATTTTGTTCAAAATAAAAACCAAATTTCTAGCTAAATACTCTTAATCTATTTAGAGCTTCTGATCCTTCTCGATGATCTATTTATAGCTTCCGCTCCATCCGATCCAAGATTTCTTGGAACTTTGACTAGCTAAAATAACCATAAATCTAACACTGCCAAACAGAGACTTAAAATCGTATATTAAGAGGCTAGAACACATGTTGTAATGTAAACAGGAGTACACATGCATGACCTGTGTAAAAGTTCTGCCGTACCGCAAGAATCAGATGCAGAAAAAGCTCGAGTAAAATGCCAAAAGCTGCTTTAACTTCAGCAATATAGCTTTGAGAGAAGTGATTTGTTGAACAGTACCCGAGTTACCAGAATAGCATGGTTTCAACCAAAATACAAGCTTCTGAAACAATAAGAATCCCCATACCATTACTATCACTAGTACTAGTACTTGGGTACGAGAAACATGAAGCCGCTTCGCTCCACGAAAGATAATTGTCTAGTGGCCATACTTCTGGAACTCCCACTCGCTGTTGTCTGCAAAAGTCAAATTAACAAATTACAACGTAAGACAAGGTGGACGGGCAGAAGTAACAGCTACACCCATTCAGAGACACTTTCCAGGTTACCAACCTAGAGGGCACACTTGACGGGTCTTGAGCCAGCGGCTGATGCAGTGGAAATGGAATGCATGGTTGCAAACTCCTGAAACATCATAGATAGATTGTAAAGTCAGTACTTACTACTTAGAATCCTTGACCTCATAGTTAGATTTAGTTCATAGCAAAATGCAATAGCCACCAAAACTATCACGGAAAATCAGAACAAACTGATTACAGGGATCAATTAGAAAATAAAGTTCCATGTTACTCCCCAGGGGAGAAACTTCAATGATAAATATACAGGAACATAATATTGGTTGCAGAATTCAGTGTCGTTTAAGAAAAACTATCATCCTGAGTGCCACACAAAAGTCGCAAGTATATAAAGTGTGGGCAGCAATGCTATTTAAGCAGCAAAAAAATTAAAGGTCAGGGAGCCAAGGAAGATCCACACACTACCTCATCGCCCGTTGACCTTATACAAATAAATAAAAATAATTGTAGCTAACAGCGTCTGACCCAAATATACACAAATATGCAAGAATTCACTTCCATCAATACCCTCGCACATCTAATTTTCATTAGTCAATCCTTAATATGGAGTCAAATTTGCAAGAAAGAACAACAGAGAGTTTACCCCATTCCACTTAAATTCCCTGTGCCAAAACACAGGAGCTGGGAAACCCAGACATGAATTCTCATATTCTGAGTTTCATGCATGTGCACTTCAAGGTATAACTATAATTGAACAATACAAGGTAGCCAGTAGCCAACTAGCCATTCAATTATCCCATAACTGCATTGTACTTCTTTTTGAAAGAAATTCCCCATAGCAGAATACAAGGGCCATGTCATGCCCAAAGCTAACCTGACATATTGTACCATAGACTTAAACAAAAGGCCAAGAGGCAAATTGATATAGCAAACTCTACCTAATTGCAGTACAGAATTCCACCTACAAGAACAAACTAAACAACATATCAATTTTCACTAAAAAGAACTAAAGCACAGTGACCACTGTCCACCTCCAAATACATTCATAAATCATAATTATCCCTAATATCCAAGCAAAATCTACAGCATGTGATGGTAGCATATAATCAGTACACAAACAAGAATGAAGAAAAAATATCACATTGCATTCATTTGATATTATATATGTCCAGTTGAAACAGAAATACAGAACACAGCCCATTTTCTGAAGAAATTTGCACTCTCTTAAAACTCCTCCAGATCACACAAATTTGCAATTTATCAGCTATACTGACATTATACATGATATTACAAAGTCACACAATCAACAACAAATGATATAGAGAACGCAGACATCACAGGAACCATTGAACTATGACTCTATGAGTCAAATCACAGCCAGATGTCCAGAACATAAGAACTAGAGGCATTTCCCAATATTCTGGACAAGGATTCAAATTAGTAAAGCAATATGGTAAAACTGATGTTTAGGATTTATGAAAGTATTAGACTGTAAAACATAACAGAGCAGATGCCCGGCGAAAAAACATAACAGAACATAACTGATCTTGGGAAAGTAGGATGCAAAGATTCTGACAAACCATTATCAAGGGAGAAAAGAAACACCAGAAAACAAAAGTAATGAGTGCAGAGTGCAGAATAACAAGTTGACACATGAACAACAGCTTTAACTTCAATTGAATCAATCCAAGAAAGCAAACCAAATTGAAAATAAACAATACTGGCCCAGCTTCAAGTAACTGAAACTACACAATTCTGACTAAATTGTAGTCCAAATTGAGTAAACACTATCCCAGACATCCCAAGGCCACATTGGGTTATGGTGTCACAATATCGTAATTCAAGGAAGAGAAGTCCTATTAGGAAAACAAAACCTAGCACGATGTAATTAATACAATTATTACAAACCTCTGTTATGATCTAGGAGAGGGAAAGTGACAATCTCCACTGGTATAGTCAGATCACTTTTTGGTAAAACCCCTATGAAAACCTCATGCCACAGTGAGCCATTTCTGCTTGAGAATCTAGCACGAATCCTCCAGAAAACAAATGGACAAAAGTTCACACTACAACTATCACCAAATTGGTCGCCCACTGACATACTAGTACCCACTACCACACAACACACTCAACAGACATAAATTAGCGCTTTTCACAGTAACAGGAGGGAGTAAGACATAGCAATGTAGGAAGGGCTTCTATACCCCAAGCAACGGTGCACTCCTCGCTGGTGGCGCTCGCCTGGTTCGCCTGGCACTCGATGCCTACACGCACGCGGATCCACAACACCGCAAGTCAGATCATCAAGCAGAAACCCTATAATCTACAAGGAACAGCAGATCGAAGCAGGTGGGACAAGGGGGAGGGGGCAGCGGCGCGTGCTCACAGAGGTCCATGATGTGGTTGCGGCAGATGGCGCAGTTGTCCACGACGATGTCTGCACCAACGAAACGAAGAGAAAACGCGACGAAAATCGCATCAGATCGCACAGAAACCAAACCAAGCGACAGTGAGAGACGCGGATCACAGCTGCCGTGGCTCCTTACCCCAGGCCCAGAGGGAGACGGCGTTCCACTTCTTAATCTCGAAGCGCTTGGCCTTCTTCCCACCGGAGGAGGAGGCGGAAGCGGCGGCGGGCGGGGGCACGACCACTGCGACGTCGCCCTTGTCCATGTTGAGGGAGTCGTCGAACAAACCCCGAACCCTAGGAGACGACGGGACGAGACGAAGCACAGCAGATTTTACGATTTAGTACTTTTTAAAAACTTATTTCGTAGATAGACCTTTAAAAATCTTATTTCAGAAGTAGATCCAAAACTTAGCGTCAGAGCCACTGACACCAAACATATACAACTTAGCGTCAGAGTCACTGACGCCAACCTTCCTGCCGCGCTGACTGACGAAGCTGACGTGGCATGGGAGCTTGACGCCAATTATCTTCACACTGACCTTAGAATCTTCTTTTGTATTACTTATCAATCTACATCATGAAGATAGTCATAGCGTAGTGGAGGGTATTCTCGCCACTCACAGGAGTGACGAGGGTTCGATCCTCGGTCCCAAGGAAATATGCAACAACAATCCAAGGACGCATACCCAGACTGAAACTCAGTTCCCACTCACGACCCATACAACAAGCTAGTAAGAAGTGTAGAACAATTAGCTCATAAGGGCCGCTATTGTATAACCACTCATCAACATATGCAGCTTCCCAAATTAGGTAAAAGTGCAATCCAATCGCCGCAGAAGTATATGTTTGACGCCAATGGTTCTGGCGCTGAGCTTCGGATCTACTTCTAGAATAATTTTTTTAAGAGTCTATTTATAAAATAAGTTTTAAAAAGTACTACATTGTAAATTTTGCTTAGACGAAGCAGGTGAGGAGCCCGCACTGCGAGAACAAGACGGAGATTGCTTTAGAATTTCTCGGTGGACAAAGGCACTTTGATTTGCGACCAAGTCATTTATGGGCCGTTTTTTTCTTTTTGAAGGAAATGGACTGGATTATTACCTACTTCCTCTGTTTCTGATTATAAGTCATTCTGGTATTTTCTAGATTCATCTATAGATCAATGAATCTAGACAATAAATCAATGAATCTAGACAAGTGTTTAGATTCATTGATCTATAGATAAATCTAGAAAATACTAGAATGACTTATATTTATAAATAGAGGTAGTAGGAGATATTTTCCTGTGTGAGAGACGAAATTTTATTACTACCGTAAAGTAGTAAGGACAGCGCGCAATACGTTTTTATCGTGTGTTTGGTTGGACAACCAGCGCTATAATTTAATGTTAGTTTTTAAGTATGGAATGACTTCATTTAGTTTTTAGAGATGAGATAGTGTATTCTCATGTAACCGAAAAGATTAATAATTATTTGTTAATTAGGCACTAAATTGAAGAAATAAGCCTAAAGAGACGAGTGGTAAGTTAGATTTCTATGTAATAATACATGATCCAATATCTAAAATTTGGATTGTTATGTTTTATAGTCATATTCAGAAAAGGGTCATATGTTTTGGGACCCAAGACAGTCGCACTGTCCCATCAAGGTTGGCCATGATATTATCAAGACATAACTATAGACATAAGTCATAAATTGGATTATTGTAATAATGAGAGGCTTTTTGATTGGGATTTCATCCAAAATTGCCAAATGTTGCGAAGCAGATTGAGTGATCACCAAGAGCAGCTCATGAACTACTCACGTGTAGGTGAAGCAACCCAGTTCCAGTTTCACCACGTATGTGTATTTTTTTTGCAGCAGATCTGCCTACTCCAGCCTAAATCTCTGCAGATTAGATACGTTTGGTAGAGTCCTAGCTTCACAAGACTATAATCTCGAAACCAGAGCTTTGCCAAACAAGCCTTTACTTGAGAACGTAAACAAAAGTTAGTCGTCACGCACGGAACAAAGCAGACAAAGAGCAATCATCAGTAAAAGGACTATGGTTTCCGATAACTTGTTGAAATTATATCAGGATTTGCTAGCGTCTCCAAAATTTATTGATACCGGGGTTTTCCCGGTATCCATTACAGAAAATGTATGCCTCTAGGGATACATCATTTTTAAGCTTCGGCAACTCGGCTGAGCATCAAAGACTGCTCTGTTGCTTGCGCTGGTATATGAGTTTATCTATCTCGAAATTGTAAAAATCTATTTGATATGGTCCCCATCAAATGAATGGTATGAGGACCGCCTATAGCTTGCAGGAGAACATCGGCTTGGAGTCTTTGAGACTGTTGGCCTCTCCTCTAACTCTTGGTTGAACTTGGTGGTGAGCTTTACAGCAGCACTGCTTTGCCAGATTCACTTTGGTTATGTCCGGTTGACGAGGCTCTTGAACACCAAATAGCCGACACCGCCAATTGTCAGTGCAATGAGTGGGAAGATGATCTTGTCCATATCCAGGATTCCGTTTCCGCGAACGGCATTTCCTTGGCGGGTCAAGACCAAATGCTCATGAAGCAAGCTGGTCAGATTGTCAAGCTGATGTAGTACTTGGCGCTGACCTCTTGATATGATTATAATCTGCATTGGAAAAAAGAACGTCCAACAAAATAAATGCCATGATTTGTACAAAAGGCTGTCAATATCCAAAATAAAATGCGCCAGGAATAATTTTTTAGATACTCCTAATACATTGTTGAGTACAATACCTAAAAAAGCATATGCCACAAAAAAATCATAGCATTTTCTTTCAGAAAATTTAAAAAAGGTTCAAATCATATATGCAAAATTTTATTCCATTGTATAAGATGGTGGTAACAGTAAAATACCTCATCCATCATGGGGGACTCCTTTATAAGTTGATTTGATGATAACGAATGAGGTATCAGCGTTCCATTGCCCAA
>KE372964.1:199152-211995 GCA_000418225.1 Zizania latifolia | reverse complement strand
GGTCGAGCAGCCCTCCTCGGGGGGTGCCCGTGGAGGTGATTTATTGTGTAGGAAAGTGTTGCACTCAAGACTCGATGGTTGCCGAGCCCGTGAGAATAGGACTGACCGAGAGACAAGAAGATTTAGAGTGGTTCGGCCCCCCGATAGGGTAATAAGCGTCCACTGTGGGTTTGGTGGGGTGTTTCACTAGTCGGGAAGACAGTTACAGTGAAGGGATTACAAGAGCTAGGGCTCAAGAGTGTAATGGATTGTATCTGCCTGTTGTAATGTTGTGGAAAACGTGGGGCTCCCGTACCCGGGACCCCTTACTATTTATACCCCCGTCGGGTCTAACCTATCGTACAGGAGGTACAGCACGCCTCGATGGGACGCGGCGTGCGCCTACCCTCCAACTGCCCCCGGTCCTGTCGCCGCCCGGGGATCCCGCGCACTCGTCATGCCCGGATCCTCCGCTGGTGTTCGGTCTCATCGCATTTAATGCGCTGTACTGCTTCCGGCTGACTCGGGCGGAGCCGGTCTGATGGGCCTGATGGGCCCTCCGGTCGGTCCAATAGCCGGAAATGAAGCCTGTGGGCTACCCTGGGGGTATATCCCCCACAACTACTTATTCAATAATCAAGATTACATTATAATACCGATTATTTTAATTTGTCTCAACGGGCATGCATGTGTATAGGAAAAAATTGATTATTTATTATAGATATCTTCTGATTATGATGTCATTTTTAAGACTGACATGTAGGACTATATGTATCAATAAATGTGAGTCTGGATGGTAAAATTGCGAAACAACTCTAATGTCAAATTATCAAATCTTAGACTCTGAATAATCAGGATTATTTGGATATGACGAGCATGCATGTAAACTGAAATAATTATGAGCATTCTCTAGCACCAACGAAAATTTCAGGAATGTTTTTTTGCTTTTTCAAAAGGCGGATTCCCGTGGACACTCGCTTACGTCTGTTTTCCCCGGATGTGACGGGCCTATGATCTCTGTCCATCAAAATGCAGATTCCTGAAGCCATTACTCATTTCGATGCAAACAGCCGAAGATAGCCGATCGTTGTGGGCGATAGGCGATAGGCACCTGCACCCAACCTGCTCTTCAGAGTTCAGATTAGATTCTCCCCCAAGTCCCTAGGTGACAGGACCACAGCCATTTTAGCGATGCGAAAATCGAAATCCTAGCCCTTTTTATCCTCCTCTTTAGCTCCGTCAACTGGGTCAGGGTGAGCAACTTGGATATAAACGAAAAAGTTCCATATCGTGATCGCATCAGGGTTCCCAGACCATAGTAACGGCGGTTTCTCCGATTCTCGACGGCCAACTCTTTGCTACAACTGCTTGGTCAAATTTAAGTTTTTTTTCTTGTGAAAAATCTGGGAAAAAGTCTCATAAACAGTACTCCATCGTCAGACACTCGGATCTAAATCCTATCCAGACTCACTATATTGCGAAATATTAAAACTAATTCTAGGTTATAATATTATAGGTTACAATATTATGAAACGGAGAAAGAAAGTTATTTATAATATTTTTTATAAAATTCTTTAAATTTGAGATATTTTTGGAGCCTCTGAAGGCTGGTAAAACTAAAATATAAAATATAACTAGGCTAATAAGCTGCAACGTATCACAAGTTTTCCTTGCATTGCTGCATTTTTATAGAATTCTTCAAAAATTTCATTTTTTTATAAAGTCTATATGTTTTTTTCTATATTTTTAAGCTAACTGGTTCTGATCAGTTACCACATCAAACCAAACACAAACCGATTTCAATAACCAACGATTACCACTTGGTTACCATTACAAACAAAAACAAAATCACTCGATAACCGTTCAATTCGTTTGCAAAAAAACAATTCAAAATTTGAATTTTCAATTTTGACCAGTCTACCACGATTACCACCAGTGTGTAATAACAGCCGTCCACTTAGAAAGATCTCCACACAAATTGTCCCCAGCAAAAATCACCAGTCTTCCATCAGGTGTAAAAAGTTGACAACAACGTTAAGCATATCCATGGAAGGAGCAAATTAGACTGGGATAGATAAAAAAAGAATTCTCATGAGCCATGGTAATCTGCTGGCCACCCATTATGCACTCATAAATGGTACAAATGCCACAATAACTCGTAGTGACCACCTGTCGGTTTTTACATGGGGAACAGAAATTTGCATGGCACATCTAAGCTTGTATAGTCAAACTGATACGATGGGGGCACCCCTTCTGCAGTCCCAGCACAAATGCATCGCAACTTTACAAGGAATGGGCATGAGAGGTACACGAAGCCTGACGAGTATAATATCTTCGCATAGACCGATTTAGGTCACAAAGCAACTTATTCTCGAGTCCTGGACCCAGACATTCGAGCTTGTCCAAGCTTATAAAGAAGAAGAAAACTACGAGCACAACAAATTATTTTGAGTCCTAGGGCTCCGGCAGAAACCTGAAACAGAATCCCCAACTCCCAATTTAAGTCAAACCCTTATTCCTGTTTTTGCGCATCACAATCTGTTGTTCTTCATCAGCTCTATAAATTCACCAAAAGCTGCAAAGCAAAAAAGAAACAGATCAGTCACATATTGTGTTTGCACAACAGGTATCTCTAGAAGTATATTATTCAAGGAAATGTACCTAAGTCAGAATCATGCGGCCCAGGTGAGGACTCTGGGTGGTACTGAAGAGACAAGAGTTTCATCTTAGGGTACTGAAGGCCGGCACAGCTATTATCGTTGAGATTGACGTGTGTTACTTTCACCCCTTCTGGAAGTGACTCAGGGTTAACAGCATAATTATGATTCTGCAGAAAAAAGGGTTATACAGTAAGACAATGCCGATTGTACTGGAGTGAATGAAAGTATGACAAGTAAAAAGGGGGGAAATGGTTAGGACTCAAAAATGTTAATTAAAGAACAGGAAAACCACCTTTTATAATACTAAACAAACTGATACTGGCAGATCAGCTCGCATTTATGTTGTTAGGGAAAGCAGCTCATTTCTACAATACAGGCAATACTAGTAACTGGCTGTATCTCAACTGATATTGTCTATATAGAATTTTTAGTCTAGAAGACTGGACAGTTAGTTGAGTAATCGGATATACCTAATCGCCTAAGAAATCAAATTCACAGTTCTCTTAGAAGCTCAAATTTTCATCAGGAAGAAAATGAGTGAAGTGCAGCACCTCTCGTAACATGTAGACCAGTCATATAGCAGTGATCATTTTAAAAGCTTTAGAGGAAATAATATAAATCTATAAATCAAAAGGTAAAAGGGCCTATAATGGATATCAGTTATTCCTAAAGTTAAAACAGTAACCTACAAACAAGCCTCTGCATCTTTAGTTATATTGTTGCAATAGTTTATCGTACTAAATTCAGTGAGAAGGTTATGTCCCAGAAAACAAGTAATGCCCAACTTGAATCACATTAAGTATCCAAACAGCAAGAAGTCAGGTCAGGAACAAACTTGTGCACTTATGTCGACACGTCCACTTCGTAGGTCACAAACAGGATGATTTCCCCCATGATGACCAAATTTCATTTTAAATGTCTTCCCACCAAGAGCTTGCCCAATTAATTGGTGGCCCATACAGATGCCAAACACAGGAACCTTCCCTATTATTTCTTGTACCGTCTTCACAGCATACGGAACTGCAGCTGGATCTCCAGGGCCATTGCTGAAAAGAACACCATCAGGCTTCAGATTAAGTACTTCCGAAGCAGGCCAATTGGCAGGAACAACAGTTATCTTGCATCCATATGATGTCAGACGTCTCAAAATATTATGCTTGATTCCAAAATCATATGCAACCACCTAAAGAAAAAGGGGCTAGTGTTAGCTATGAGATTTATCTGAAATGTGTTTAAAAAAGAGAGAAAGAAGCAAAGCCAATGCTGACATGAAAACTTTCAGTTGATTGACCCTTCTTGAATTCCCACTCTGAATCAGTCTTGCCTGACCATTCATATGGAGCATCACAAGTGACACCACTAATCAGATCAACACCTGCATAACATGAATACCAGATCTTGTTTTATAACCAATAGCTTGAATAGTGACTATAAATGGATGCAAGTAATAAGTTTTGCCATTATATTATTCCAAATGGCATACTCAGTTTTCTATAAATCAATGCTGATAGCAGAATATCCACCATTATACTTATATTAATACTATTACTGTGAAATTCTTAAAAAAGATCTATCTCATCCAACCAAGTCAGGAACTGGTTATGAAAAATGCTCAAGCTATGTCAATGTTTAAGTAGTGAAGAGCTTTTGCAAGTTATCAAGCACAATAACCATGATAATTTGCTTGACCAGCAAAAAAATAAGATTCCTGACCAAGTAAGCAGTTAGCTAATAAAGAGCCCATGTTATTTTCATTGAGGCTAGCAATGGTGTTTGTTTGCACATTTGAATATTTGAATGTATCATATGATCAAGAACACAATTTTACATGACAGCAAA
The DNA here is from genome assembly GCA_000418225.1 of Zizania latifolia. Taxonomy (NCBI): domain Eukaryota; kingdom Viridiplantae; phylum Streptophyta; class Magnoliopsida; order Poales; family Poaceae; genus Zizania; species Zizania latifolia. The sequence goes on along the minus strand of KE372964.1, from coordinate 207,517 downwards.
TACCAGCCACAAGCCACAAAAAATATCAATTATATATTTCTTAAAGGAGATGGACAATTCTTCAAGGACATTACTGGTTGAAGAAAACTTAGTGTACCGATAATTTTCCAATTTTTAGCCATTTCCAACAGCTCATCATCCGTCCGAGATTGATCAGTACTTAAGACACCAATAAGACTGCCATATTCTCTTAATCTTCGTGTTATGGCACGTGTATCCACATCAGCTGCACAAAAAGCAAACCCATGGTGCTTTAAATAATGTTTTTCTTGTGTTTGAGACAGAGAAAATTTATCAGCTGCCACTACTTACATATTCCCATGATGTTCCTCTTCATCAGATACTCTTCAAGTGTTTCTGTGCATCGCCAATTGGATGTACTACAGAGATAGAATGTCAATTTAACAACATTAGGCGGTTCTCTTAAGCTGTCAACCAATACCAAGAAAAAAGTTTACCATATGCTTAGGTTCCTTATGATTAGGCCAGCAAGGAAACATTGGTTTGATTCTTCATCATCTGCACAAGCATTGTAATTTGTTACAAGCTTACTTGTGGAAAAGAAATAATATCTTGACTAGAAGAGTTTTACGGACCAGGATTAACACCAGTGTTTCCAATGTGTGGGTTGGTCATTAGGACAAATTGACCAGCATAGCTTGGATCAGTCAAAATCTCCTGATACCTGCATCCATTCATATAATAAATATATCTTAATCCTGCATAGAATATGTCAATATGCATATGATATATCGCCATAATTGCTAAAACAGTAGCAAATAATTAACATGATTGTGAGATTACATATGGATTACCAAAAATAACAGTTAATACTAATGGATCCTTGTCATACTCTAATGTAAACCCTTATTTTGATGTCATCGAAATGTAAAGAGAATATACCGCAAAATTTTTAAAAATAAGGGGCTTTTACAAATGCCTTCATCAAATATTCAAATATCTACTTATTTTCTACATGAGATTTACCAGAGTAAACAGAGGGATTATCAAATAGAAATAACAATAAGCAGCAGGTCTCAATCACAACAGGAAACTCAAAAGGATTTACCCCGTCAACGATGTATTGAATACCACTTCACCAACTTGTGTTCCTGAAGCACCAAAAGACTTGGCCTTCCAGACGGAGCCATCTTCGAGAACAAGCCGAGCGTCACTTAGCTTCCACGGTCTTTGCGCTGCATGAAGAATCCAAGAGTGGTGAAACAGTAATTATCAGGTTCTTAACTGTGCTATTGCCAATTGCCAAATTGTAAGCCCTAAGCCCGTAACAGAATCCCGAACACATATTCCACGCTACAAGTACAAAAATAGTGATTTTTTGAAACAAACGACTGATTTACCTCCATCGTCCACCACAGCACCACTCTGCAAGCCACTGACAGCCTGCAAGGATAACAACACAAAGTAACCCAATTTAGTGGGGGAAACAGCCATCAACAGATGAAGGCATGGTGGATTCAGCCTTGAAATAGACCGAAATGGGGCGACAGCGAGGCTTCACGGGAAGCACGGAACAAGCCAAATACCAATGTCTGCACACAAAAGCGTCCTTGTAATGTAGACTCCCAGCCCTAGTGCCTACCGCTCCTCCCCAACGATAGGTAACAACGCCGCAAAGCTAAGCCTGCGGGAAACAATCATCCCGCGCTCACCTTGGCACGGACGCCGAGGAAGCGATCCCCGCCTCGCCGAGGGCCGCCGTGGTGAGGCGCAGGAACGACGAGCGCGCAGGGGATCCGCCGAGCGGCGGCACTGGGACTGGCTGCATACGGGCACCAGGAGGGCGCGGAAGCCGTGGCCGGAGGGGCCGCCATTGGGAGTTGCGGCGGCGGTAGCTTCGGTGCTTCCACCTGCGTAGCCGGAGCACACGCCGCTGCCTTAGGGTTTGAGGGGTTTTCCCTGTGCGGGTTCCCGTCGCGCTCGGTCGGCCTCCGTGAAGAGGTGAAATTGATTATATACCCTCTCATTAATCTAAAATCTAAAAAATACCTCTAGAAGAACATCTACAATGTTGAAATAAAGGATAATGTTAAGAGAATTTTTTATCTTAATACTAGTTTTATATATTAAGAGGGTAGTGCTAAGCAAACTAAGACAAAACATCGGTTATATGTATGGATGCTAGTTCCATAAATTAAATAATACTATTTTTTTTAGTTTGATAGTTGCTCATTGGATAGAGCATATCTATTTTTATATTTTTTATGTTGGTAAGGATCTCACCACTAATGCTATATATTATAGTATTTTTTTTAAAAAAATATAAGTTTGCCTATATGTCCATCTAGTACTAGTTCAAGAATACTTCACGTTGTAGATGCTCGAACCCTCCTCTAGTCTAACTACTCTAGAAAATACTCTTTTCTACACTTTAAACTATATTTCTATGTATTCATCAGTCTAAATGACTAAATTACCCTCCTATACATATAGCTATAATAGATTAACATGGAGAATGTTGCAGCCTCAAACAGGAGCCTGCTGAAACTCATGCGCCAAGTAAAGCCCATTTCACTTCTTGTTGAACAGGATTCTTTGAAGCGAAATAAAACTGAAAGTTGTTTCTTCGTAGATGCAAGGAAAAAAAGAAGGCCGGTACAAAACAAAATAGCTTAAGCTAATAATTATGTGTATAGGAGGGTATTTTAGTCATTTTGACTGATGAATACATAGAAATATAATTTAAAGTGTAGAAAAAGGTATTTTCTAGAATAGCTAGACTAGAGGAAGGTATATAATCAATTTACATTTAGAGAAAGTATATTCTAGATTTCAGGCTAACGGGAAGGTATATAATCAATTTGCTCCCGTGAAGAAGGCCGTACTTGTCCACTGGTGGGCCCACAACCAAACCCCTACTTTTCGTTTCTTTTTCTTTTTCTTTTCGTTTTTACTCAGCACCGACGGAAAAATACTGTAATACGAAGTACTCTAATACTTACCAATACAAAGATAATACGATGTGTGCAAGGTACAAAGATTGTACACAAAAATAACCAGAGAACTATTTACAATGCCAAACATATGAACACGGTATCGTAAAAGTGATCATATATTTTATATTTACATCATACTTTACCAATTCGTATATATTACAAAAGTGTCCATGGCTCAGAAAGCTTGTTTATTTTTTTGGTGTTTCGCGGTGTCCGATCAACAAGTGAAGCGGAGTAGCGGACATTCCTCACCAAAAAAAAATCTTATCCCGTTTGGTAATGAAATTATCAATCTTAGGTCTATTTTACGTATCTTCTGCTTTGACGTAAAATAAAATAAAGTGATTTAATTTTTTTATTTTAAATATAAAATAAAAATAGATAATTTAATATAATACTCTTATATCTATTCATTCATAACTCTAAATTTATTAGAGTTATATTTGATCAGCTAAAAAAATACAATTTAGAGTATCTGTTGCCACAGGCCCAGTAAAAAATCAGCCCAACTCGTAGTTTTTTTGCCCAAACATTCTGATTATGGGAACCGATTTTCCACGGTGGCAAGCAAAACATTCTGCTGGGCTACAGCCCACTGCCCACGGCATTGCTTACAAGCTTGTTTACTTGCAAGGCCGAAAATTAATCGAAATCGTATGGAAAATTTGTTGTTCTCCGTGAGATTTCTTGGAAGTTCCACGGTTCTTCGGGGAAGAAATACATAACGAGTCTGATTAACATTGTTATTGGTATAGTTAATAAGACCAGTTATATTTAGCCGTATTAACCGTCAGAAAGTAAGAAAGGTAAAACACCGTATATTTTTTATCGGAGTATTTACCATACGGAAGTACGGAATGAACGAGATTATATTGCATTTAAGGATCTGGTATAATACGATCCTAGACAAGCTAAATTAGCGATGACATAAAAATAAGTTATGAAAAAAGTACTCCATTTGGCGTAAAAAAGGGAAAGATAAAATAATGGAAAATTAATATTTACATCACATGTTATTATCACACAATGCATCGTGGTCTACTGGAGTTGAGTCTTGCACTTTTTATATACCAGCATATGTGTTCGTATTTATACTATTTTTTATAACATGAAGGCATGTTATGAGTGTATTTGGTTTAGTTTTCATGGGAAAGATAAAAACTGAACTAAACAAGTACGAAATGAAATCATTTTTTCAACTACAACACTTTTTTTATAAAGTGAAAATTGTACATCATCATATTTTACAACTTCAAGTTTATGTCTTTCGATCCCTTCATCAATCCATATGAGCTTATTATATTTGATGTTAATTAAGATATAATAATTTAATTTACTATTGTTAAGCTTCGTAAAATCGTTATCATAGATTCATAATTAATTTAATTAAATAATTTTATATCTTATAGTGGTTTTTTTCTAGCTCACATCTCATAATAACTTTTTTAATTCTACGGTTCAACCAAACAAACTCTAAATTTGAGATTTTTCTTCATTTGGTAAGCCTATCGGTGTACATAGCAAAACGAGCTAATACACGTGTATAAAGGGAGTGAACAACCGCTGCTTTTTGTCCCATCCTAAAAAATTTCCCCAAAACTCCTCTCGTCTTCATCTTCTTGCCGAGGAAGCCAACTAGCCAAGCAGAGCAAGCAAGCGAGCGAGTGGAGCGCAATGGCGGGGTCGTCGGAGCCGACGCGGGTGATGATGGCGGTGAACGAGTCTTCGATCAGGGGGTACCCGAATCCCTCCATCAGCTGCCGCGCCGCCTTCGACTGGATGCTCTCCAAGCTCGTCCGCTCCAACACCGGCGGCTTCCACCTCCTCTTCCTCCACGTCCAGGTCCCCGACGTGGACGGTACTTGAAACCACGCGCCACCCCCTCCCATTGTTCCGCGGAAGACCACACACTGTGGTGGACTGCTTTGCTTGCTGCGTCTTCGAGGTGCTCGATGGAATGCGTCGGTTTCTCTCGCTTCGCATCAGTATGCTATCGCGCGATTTTAGTCGTAGTTTGTTTACTAGCGTGGCCTAGTTGTTCGCATTAGTATACTACTCTGGAGTAGTTTTGATTGATCCTGCCCTTATTGCAATCTGGCTGTTCGTGTATACGAATCCCGTTGACTGCTGCGGCATGTGCAGTGTTAGGTATTAGGTGCATCGCACAGTCCGTTGGTTGTGCTAAAATTCAAGTGTATTCGACGTTCAACTCTGTTCGCTGCACAGTCCATTGTTCGTTGACCTTCTGACGAGTGTGTACAGTTTCGTCTGCGTAGAGCTTGTACTGTTTCAGTGTTAATCGATGTTATGCTCTGTTGAAGTCACGCGTACTAGGTGGCTATTGGTATGTTTCTCTGGTAGTTGGCACGGTGGTGTATCGACGGTAGCAGCATTTTTGGTTAAAGGATTGTTGGAGGTAGGTCATAGACCCCTTCCGCAGCGAAGCTTGGTGAAGCCCATCGATAGGTGGCGAAGACTATGAAGCTTGGCAAAGCTCATCGGCAGGTGACGAAGCCCACAAAGCTTGCGAAGCACATCGACAGGTGGCAGTGGCACCAGTAGACTTAGTTGAGGGCAGATAGTACAAAGTGATTATAACTAGTGTACAATGTAGGGTTGCAAAGCCTAAGCAATGGGTCTAGGCTGTTAGGTCTATTAGGGATAATAGACCCACTTGTCCAGTAGTGGCCAATGGGCCGATAATGTGTTGAAAAGACATAAATACTTCTATAACCGTTCATATGAATAAGAGACAAGAATGTAAAACCATATAGCTAAACCCTAGGCCTATATAGGTCCTAGGCCACTGTTATGGGCAGATTTTTGGAGATAATACACTATTATTATTTCCAAAGATCACTGTTGTTTAAACACAGCGACAAGGATTATTCCATAGTGTTTTCCCCAAGCCAAATCATCACATAGTGTTTTCCTCAAGCCAAATCATCATGACAGGTCTATATGTGCTTTTTGTGCTCTAGTTTTGCTATTTATGGATTGTAAGGGCATCTCACCTGGGCAAAGTGTGGTATTTGTGATTAGTAAGTTGTATAGATGTAGCTTTTCTGTCTCCTCTGATATTAACAAATATGTGCTATTGTGCTGGGGTTACTGTGAAGTGTAAAAGAAAGTATAATTTGATTATTCTCCCTGTTGGATTTAGGACAAGTGAATGTGGTTGGTTGTTCTATTGAATGGCTAATAGTTAATATCCCCTTCTATATATACACTTGGTTTTTTCTCAGTGCTCAGTTGACCTGTACAGATGTGACAAAATATGTCTGGATGTGGAAGCTTATGTTTTGCCAACTTCTTGTCATGACTGGCCTTATGCTTCTTTGGCTAGTTTGTATTATTACCGCTCTACTAAAAATTCCCAATAATATTGCAAATATAGTTCCATCACAAGTCATTGATCTTATTGTGTTAATGCGATATTGTCTATGCAAATCTTTCATCCTTTGATGGAATAGTGCTCTAATCAGTAATCACAGAATTTTAATTCAATTTCATTTTTGCTTCCTTTGGACCATCCATTTATGACCAAATTGTATGTTGTTGACTGCTTGGGTTTCTTTAATTTTACAACCCAAACCTCTTGTTTTCTCTTCTGTGACATATCTACCACTACTGTGCATTGGTTTTAGCAACTCTTTATTCGTTTCTCGTGTTTGAGGAAATGCTTCTGTTACAGGAACATTTGACTCTTATATCCTATTTACCTGTAACTCTGTAAGTTATTCTGTTTATCCATTTTCAAAGTAAAATTTTTATTATTCAATTTTGGGGCTGTGACATGATGGCTCTGTGTATAGAAACTCGCCATGTTTGTTTTTCTGCTTCCTTTTGTTTCCATTCATATGAAATAGTTTCATTGCTCCAAATGAATTTGACCTGAATATGGCTTTCTTCTCATGATATTTGGACCATGGTACACCTTACCTGATACCTGAATTTCAATAGGGGATGTCCACAAAAGCTTAGGGAGCACTTATCTTAAGATCTATTTGCCTTTTCTTTTTAATCATCTTACCCTTTCTTTTAATTCTTTGTTGAGGTAAGACATTTCCTTGATCTACGAAGAAAACTTCATCAGTATGCGCTATGTTTTATATATATTATAAATTATGATAGTAATGATACAATGTTTCTACTATGTTTACAAAGTTTGTCCAAGTATACAAATTGTTTGCTACAGAAGTCCTGCCTTGATTATTTGCTTTGGATGTTTACCTGTGATCATTAAATGACTTAAATTCGCATGCAACGGGCAAATCCTGAGTGCTCACTTAAACTTTTGTATTTTTGATAATCTTTGTTGTTTCTGCCTAATACTCCTTTTTATTTAATCAAAAGGATTTGACGATATGGATAGCATCTATGCATCTCCTGCGGACTTTCAGAAAATGAAACAGAGAGACAAGATAAGAGGGCTTCACTTGCTTGAGTACTTTGTGAACCAATGCCATCAACTGGAGGTAGTCGAACCTTCCTTTTTCATTTATTTCTTTTCCTTAGGATGGCTAATTGAAATTGACTAGTGCACAGAAAGTTCATGTGTTTTCTTCACTATTGCAGGCTCCAATCGGCAACAGTCGCTGATCTTGTTGTTTATTGGTTTGTCTTTTTGTCTAATTATGTTGTAGATAAAATGTGAAGCATGGATTAAACATGGAGATCCAAAGGAAGTCATTTGCAGCGAGGTGAAGAGAGTCCAACCAGATCTTCTAGTTGTGGGAAGTAGGGGCCTTGGACCATTTCAGAGGTAATATACTAATATGCGTCAAAATAATTTTGTGCTTGAACTTGTCAGAATTTTATGTAAATGGTATACACATATAAATAATCTTCATTGTGTGGTATGATAGTTATGCATATACTTCGATACGATGATTAATCAATTTGGTGTGCACCTTGTCCAATTAAGATATAATATTATGCATTATTTATTTGACAAAATTGTGCTGAATTGAGGAAGTAATGTATGGTCACTAGGGGTGTCTGAACAATTATTTTCTTGGTATTTAATATTGGTAACTACTGGTAATTGTTAGTATATTGTCCTTTTCTTTTTCATCTTATCTGTTACTGTGGTATAGATGTGTAGTGCAAGCAAAATGGTACTCTGATGCCAGGCATACCTATTGTTAGCCAAATGCCAACACAACTGAAATAGATCATAGTATCTTGCTTATTTCCTTGTAATTTGTACCTAATTATAAGATTATTTGAAGCACTGTATTTCTTCCAAATATTTTATACAATATCGGTTATTATTATGATAAGCCTTTCTCTTCTTTATTGAATCTCGCTCCTTCCATCTTGAACCTGTAAGATCTTAAACGGCTTATCCTCTATTCACAGAAGACTGAGTGATAAAGATCTAAAATGAAAGTAAAAACATGGGG
>KE372964.1:186578-199142 GCA_000418225.1 Zizania latifolia | reverse complement strand
TGAGTTAGAGCTATTTATTATGAGCAATTTTTTGCCGTCACCTTCTTGATTAACCAAAGGTTTTTAATTAGCACCTCAACCATGATAATACTTGATCTTTGGAGCTGGCTGTAATATGGTTATTGGAGATAAACTCAAGGGCCTGCTTGGGAGAACTTCTGTTAGCTGTGGCTACTGTCAAAATCTAAAGCTCACTCAAACTATTTAGATTCTGGCTCTAGATTGTGAAACACAATAGCGCCAAAATCTAAAAACGAACTAGAATCTAGGAAAATATCAGCTTCTCTAGATTCTCACCAGCTGCTTCTTAGAATCTGAAGTTCCTCTAAACAGGCCCCAAGTATGAACATATACTAGATTAATTTTGGTACTCTTAACTATTTACACTGATGTCATTCTAATAAGTCGGATTGCAATTTATGCCCTGTAACAGGCATAAAATATTTGCCAGATCGGCATGGTTATTTTGTTGTTACACTTGTAACCACAAAATAGATATATCCAAACTTTACCTTTTCTTCTTCTTTTTTGATAAAAAGCTGCTAATCTTAAAGCTAAACTTTACATAATTAGGTTTCTGTTGCCTATCATTTTGAAACAGAAGGGATCAAACATCAAACAAACTAAAAAACAGAAATATATTTTTTGCTAGGCCTATGCAGCTTGTAGTGGAATCTGAGGCCCATATGGAACAGGAAAATAATTTAAATCAAAGAATTGGGAAAATATGAAACGCATGTTTAACTGTTTAGTTCAGCTCTTTTGATGCCTCACAGTAGAAGTGAACGATCTCCGAGGTAAAACACAAAGGAAAACAACAATGAGGTCCAACCTCATGTTAAATTGCCTCTCTTTTTAAGCCATTCCATCAGTAATCCATTGGATTCTAGGAGCTCACCCTTTTTTCTGGAGTGCCACATTGAAAACGTTTCTATTACTTTGATCTAAAAAATAGTTTCTATTACCTACAAAGCTCATACAAAAAGTTCTTTTGTTCCAAACACCAACTAACTATAGCATGTGCCTGTTGGTATGATGCTGCCATTTTCCCTTTTGGTTATGTTGGTGCTGAAATCATCTCAAGAGCCAGTTTCTCAACTCTTCAAGTTAATTGTGAAATGCACGCCGCATGCTTATTTTTATTCTTTGTGCGCATGCGTGTTGGGTTATGTCTTTGTAATTATGAAAAGGGATTTTGGTATTTGTGCACCCTAGACAAGATGTTGCCTTGTAAATCAAGCAGCAGTAGAGCATGCCTACTGTGCAAAAAAAAGCCTATGGAGTAACCCTAATGGTAAACACTCATTTGATATTACTTTCGAATGTGGTACTTCTAATAGAAAGACTATGATTTAACGCTCTATTTGTGTAGAACTAATGATATCTCCTGCTTATGTCATAATGGTCTCGGTAGAAATAATCCTGTAATCCATGGAGAACATGATAAATTTGTCTGACCAATATAAAGCTTGTGGTTTGATTAACAATCTTACCAAGACATTGTTTTTCTCCCAATTTAGGAGATGAATGGGATCTAATGATCCCTCCAGATAATTTTCTTGTACATTGCTTGTGTGAAATGCTATATAGGGCCAATTTAGTTCTACTTGGTTACTGTGTTGGTTTTCACATGGATCCTCTACATTTTCTGTTTAATTTACCAAGAACTGCTGTTATATCATTTTTTTCTTGAGGAAATACACTTTGCAAGTTATCTATGGACTATGGTTTTTTTGTGAAGAGAAAAATTACTACAAAAACTTTGGTGCGTTTGGTTCTGGAGTGAGGTGGAATGGAACAAATTCATTCCATTTTTTGGGATGGAATTGTTCCATTCCTCTTTTAAGAATCGCTTGGTTTAAGAATGGAGGCATCATATTTTTTTGTTTGGTTTGAGAATAGAATGGTTCTGCCGAACAAGTCCTCTTTCATCGTTGCCTCACTGCTCATCGCCCTCTCCCACGTTGTTGGTCTGGATCTAGCCTATCGGCGGCGACGAGCAAAACAGAGGCATTTCTCTTCAAAACCTACCTCTTCTTGGCCTCCTCCTTGGCGGCGGACAACATCTTCATGGGGGGAAGTGGGAGGTCCTAGGTGTTGACATCTGCGTGCGCCATTGCCGCCATGGCGCTATGGATGGAGCTTGCTGATGAAACGGAGGCTCACTAGCCATGTCGAGATTGAGGGGATAGGGGGGAAGGGGATCAGTGCCTCCACTACTCCCGGTGGTGCACCACCGCTTCGTCATCGTGCTGCTCCACCGCACTGTGCAGCCTCGTGAGTGTGAGCAGGATGCAACCGTTTGGCTTTTTTTCGAGATGAAAAGAATATTCTCCAAACTGGAATGCCTGTATCCCTTCTCTCCTCAACCAAATAGGTAGCGAGGTAGAATAGAATGTTTCCTAAACCAAACACATTCTTAGACGTGGATGAGACCACTTGCATGGTAAAATGTATAGTCTCTAGTCATGTGCCTTTTGTTTTCTATTTTGTATTGTGCGGAGTATCATGGTATTCCTGTAGAACAAGGAAATTTTACTTGTACTGAATCGCTGTTGCTGTTACTTGCACTGTAGGGTTTTCGTTGGCACAGTTAGCGAGTTCTGCGTTAAGCATGCCGACTGTCCAGTCATCACCATCAAACGGAAGGCCAATGAAGCACCGCAGGACCCTGTTGATGATTGATTCCTTCATGTCATAGTACTACTTGAGAACGAGATATTCTTCACTGCTTAATGGATGTACAAAATACAATATGGTCGTGCCTAGAACTAGTACAATCTTTGCACAGCCCTCCCCAAAACTAGAGTGAAGATGAAAACACTATTGCCGATGGACGGACGATGAGCGGCTGTATCATATGAGACACATCCAAGTTGTGAACCTAAAGCTACCTTGATGATCATGTAGTAGGCTTTGTAGAGATGAATGTTCCACCTCTTATCTGCCCTTGCCTGACAACACCATTTGCAGGGTACCTGAAACCTGGGTACTCCTTGGGCATGGCATACTCTTTCGGCATGCCATGCTGTGGATGGTGCTGTTGGTGCCCTTTGTTGTCTGCCTTGCTGTCGTTCTTCCATGCTGCAGGTTTCCCCGGGGCAAACTTGATCTCGAAGCCATCGTCAATGTCATGGATCATCGCACGGGAGCTCGCCATGGGCTTCATCGCCGGGTACTTGATCTCGAACCCTTTCTCCAGGTCGCCGCCGACGGCATTGGAGCCGTAGAACTGCTGCTCGGAGGAGGACCTCTTCTTGGAAAGCCGGCGGCCGCACAGCCGGCCGACGACGCAGGCGGCGACGGCGAGGAAGGTGATCACCGCGAGCACGGTTAAGACCGGCCCGAACGAGCCCTTGGACGTGGTGGCCGGCTGCGCGTGCATGATGGAGTTGGAGGTTGGGTAGTACTCCATGGGCTGAGGTAAAGACGCCATCTTCTTCTATGCTTCTTCGCTCTTGCAGCTATTTTAGCTCTTGCAAAGCTACTGCTACGCTATTACTAGCTCTTTTTTTCTGCTTCTTGACTAGGAAATCTGGGAATGGTTCGTGATGAAGTGTCTCCCGAGCTCTGAGGCGGTGTGGTCCTTTTATGATGGAGCCATGGAGGTAGAGGTCCGGATTTGAATTGAACAAATTACTTTTCGTATTTGCAAGCTAGGCATTGCTATGATTATGTTGCCCATCTTTTCATTCTGTTTTTTTCCCTCGCGGAGATCTTTGAACGCATCGGGCCGCGAGAAAGGCCAGCGCTTTGGGATCTCTTTGGAGCAAGTTCAATGCGAGCTTGGAATAACGTCTCGGTATGCAGCCTTCCTGCTCTCTCTCTCTCTCCCTCTCTCTCACTGTGCTTCTGTGCTTTGCTTTTGCTTTTGGACGTTGCATTGGATCAAAGCAACAATAGCAGCAGGGAGAAGGCCGGGCAGGGACATCACATCGCTTTGGCTTCCTTTGATTGCTCTCTCCCTTCGCTTTAGCAGATTGTGGGGCGAGGAATGAGCAGCCAGAGCCAGGCCACTGCCCACTAGCTAGCTAGACTGGTCACCCTTTCCTGGGCATGCTGATGGGCCATGGCAGCAGGTAGCCATCGTCATTGGCATGTTGCTGCCTGCCCTGCCTCCTCTCCAGACCCCCACCCCCTTCAAATTCGGTGAGGTGACATCTTGGCGGCCTGTTTATAAGGTTTTGCTCTTTCCATGATACATTTTCGGTGCATGCTCTCGATTGAACTAGGTGGATGAACTCGTGAGCAGTATTATTAGGTCTAGGGTATGTAGCAACGCGGAACTGGTAATGTTATAGATTATTGAGGTGCAGTCTAGTCTAGTACTGCTAGAACAAACGAGGAGTTGAAGACGTTGCGATCTTCATTTCTTCAGTAATCAACTGAGGATTTTTTTGACAAAAACAAACGGGAATATACGCTTCAATTCAGTGAGCTCTAGATAAATAATCTCAGCAAACAGTCAAACACCCATCTTTCAAGGTGAGCGTTGCATAAGGCTCATTATTCCTGTTTTTTAACTACAAAGGTTTGATGAAGCGTGTCATTTAAAATCAAAGAACCAATCCGGTTTCTGAACCGGCAAAAAATTACGAGTGGTAGAGTGAGGACCTGAACTGAAGTCTGAACAAGTACTCCTACTTAACAGAGCTGGAGTGCTGGACCTAAAGTGCTTCCATTTCGTCGACCGGAGTGCAGTGGCATGATGCGCCATGCGCCCATGCTGTACTCGGGCACGATTCGGTCGCGTCACGCCGCGTTGCCGCTGCTTTGCTCGGGCGCGGCTGTCGCACTCGAGAGATTCCTGCGAGGTCCCAGGTGTCGCATCGTAATCCATGCCCGTGTTGTCACCTCACGCAGGCAGGCAGGCCTCTGCCAGTTTGGAGTAACGCCACAACAAGCGACTCCGGCGGCGACAAGCCAAGCCTACGGCGCACAGTGCTGCTACTGCCGCATATCGTCGGAGCACAGCGGCACAGCCTGCGATGCAGCGTTTGCAGCAGGAGCTCGGACAGTCAGCTGGACCGCATCCTCTGTTTCATTTCATCAACTGATCTCGTAAGAAGACTCGAGCTGCATTTGAATTTTGAACGGACTAGTACTACGTAGAGCGGCCCTAAAATGTTTTGTGCTTTTGTTGTTCGGTCTCCGTGAAAGTTTCACGAATAGGGTTTACAAAACTGGTGCACAACAGTTTGTTTTTAGTTTTACCGATTCAGTTTAGCGATTTGCCATCTGCCATTGGGTTTGGCCTCATTTTTCACGGCTTTGGCTTCTGCGATTTTGATTTTTGCGTGGGAGATGCTGATTGCTGAAGTCCGGAATGTGATTGGGTGGTGGTACAATGGTACACTGGTGCTCTTCTTAAGATTGGTTGTCGCTACTGAAGTACTGATCAGACAAACTGGAGTAGACTAGAGTCTAGGACCTGCATGTCGCTGAGCCTGCCTAATGAGAACACGGCAAATTGTGGGCCAATGCCTCAGACACCATCCAACACAGGCGAGAGCGAGCTGCCATCGCCTGCCAATCTGCCATTGTCGTCGTCATCGGCAGTCTATTGCAGATTTGCAGTTGCTTGTGAAATCACCATGCTGAATTGCTGATGCCAGTATGGCAGTATCCCTTTTTTCTGAGAACATTTCCTGAGATCTGTGGAGAGCCTCAAGCCATGTATCCACCAATATTCACTTACCTTTTTTCTGAGTTCTGTTTGCCGGCCAAAGGTCTCGGCGGGCCTTGGGGTCTTAAATCTGGATTTCCTAAGCCGCGCACTGAGGTTGCGTTGGTTTTGGTTTCGCTGGCATGAGCCCTCTCGTCCGTGGACCTCGCTTCCGCCTCCGTGTTCTGAGAAGGACATGGATCTCTTCCGGGCCTCGATGTCGATCTCTCGCAACAACGGCTAGTTCGCTTCCTTCTGGCTCGACAACTGGATCGGAGATCGCTCTCTCAAGTCCGTGGCTCCCGACTTGTTCGCTATCAGCACCAAGAAGTCCCGCTTGGTTAGCCAAGCCATGCATAACAACTCATGGATTTTGGGGGTTAGAGGCTCTCAACCTTGCAGCAGTTACGGCAGTTCATCCTAGTGGCTTCGCTGGTTTTCAACGTTGAGCTCTCCGAAGTTTCGGCCGACGAGATCTCCTGGCGTTGGACAATGCACGACATGTACACTGCCAAGTCTGCCTATCGTGCGCAGTTCTTGGGCTCCTGCTATCCGATCATCTCCCACGAGCTCTGGCAGGCTCGGGCTGTGGCAAAGTGCAAGTTCTTCGTCTGGACTTTGCTCAAGCGTAAGATCCTTACGGCGGACAATCTTCTTCGGAGGGGTTGGCCCTGTAATGTCTCTTGCAGCCTTTGCTTGTGCGTTGTGGAAACGCCAGACCACCTTGCCGCCAAGTGTGCTTTCACCAAGCAGGTGTGGGAGATGGTTTTGCAGCATTTCCACTTTGTCGGTATCCCTTGCCAGCTTCGGGAGATGTCCAGAGCTGGTGGCACCAGGCCTCGTGCTTGGTCCCTCGTTGCCGGCGCAGGGTTTTCAACGGTTCAATCATCTACACTTGGTGGCAAGTGTGGAAGGAGTGTAATTGTCGGGTCTTTTGCGCTTCCATCGACTCTATCTCCTTCGTGGCGCAGGCGGTGGTTGATGAGGTTGCAGCGTTCGACAGTGCCTTCCTCCTGCTAGGGTTACTGGGGTCATTCCCTAGTCATCTTCTCTATCTCCCCCCCCCCCTCATTTTTTTCTTTCTTTGGCTGTTCTGGGTGTGTGTCTCGTTTGTCCTCCTTGGTATTGTATCTTAAACATTTGGGACCCTTGTGTCCCTCTTCTTCTTAATACATGCAGCGGCTCTCTCGCTCACGTTAAAAAAAAAATTGCCAATAAACTTCGCTGTGGCTTTCTTAATCAATGGAGAAATTCTAGTCAGCAAGGAGATTCGTAGGTAAGGAGGCAGGCTAAAATTAAAGTTGAGCCTGAGCTCTACCGAGTATGTGGATGGAGAAGCGGAATGCAACCTACTGATCCATCTCCATTCGCGGCTCTAGCCAGCGCGCGGAGCGGCATCCACCACAACCTCCACTGATGCCATGGCAGCGGTGCTCTCCACCCTGAATCCTCCCCTAATTCAGAACTGCGGTGAAGTAAGGCGTCGACGTGGGTGACGGTGGAGCGAGCCGTTGAATCCGTCACAGTGAAGGCGTCAATGTTGCGGTGGAGGACTCAGCCTGGTCACCATTCACGTCGCCGTGGCCGACACCCAGCCGACGAGGGAGCCAGGAAAGGGAGAGGGGAGAGCCGGCTAGGAATTGGAGTGAAACGCCAAAAGGGGGCCTGCTTCTGGGCGAGCATCTCGCGAATGAGGCGGCGCTGCACGTCGTAGAGCATTGTCGGCGCTGGCGAACGGAACATGTCCTTCACCAGCGGGTAGTGGTGTGGATCTCGGTATGTCGATTTGCTATTTTGTCCGATTATTTGTTACTTAAAACTTTGGCTTCGATTAAATTTCACCTAAAACTTCGATTAAAGTAGGGTGAGGAAGGAATCATTTGGTTGTTTGTATTTCATGCCTGATTCATATCAGTGTGTTATGTTGGGTGTACGTAATGTATCTTTGTTTGATTTAGCTGTGTCCAATTAACTTGGTTAATATGAGAAGTGTTTGGTTGATCATATGTAGATGCATAAAATAAAAATAGATAAACAATAAATAATAATGGTATTTATTCAACTATTTTGTTATAGCTTATATTTCATGTTATACTCATTAATATTATTTGAAATAAATTATTATCATTTAATATATGCTAATCATGGACTAACACCGTTATGAGCTACTACCAGTGAGCCTTGCCAGGGAAAAAGGAAACTATTCTTGTTTCTGTGGATAGGGGTGATGATGGAATGCTATGGGTTCGAGTTGGTTAATACTAGATCTGAATTCACCTTGCTCAGATCTAGACCCACATGCTATCGCGGGTTAAAACGTCAACCTATACCATACCCCTTGGATCCCAGTAACCCCGATGGTTGGGGCGATCAGAGCAGTCTACGACAGAGATGCAGGGGCAAGGACGGTGAGGTCGGTTGAGGTAGTTGGGGTGACGGGGCCGGTTACGCAAGGTCCTACTCCTTTGTTGAAGTGAATGTGTCGAAGTCCTTTCGCTTGTTCTGCCGCTCCTCCATGGAAGCCACCGTTCACACCCGTTTTCATGCAGGGTCTTGATCCTATAGATCTGCAGGTCAGAAAACGGTTTTAGCCTCAGTTCCATCGGGTAAACTACCATCCCAACCTGTAGAGATAAGCTCATTTTACACCTAGTTCAAGATCTAATTAATTGTGTAAGCAATTATACAATCAAATCTTATCTTCCGTAGGCTTAGCTGAGCAGAATACAATCAACTAAACATGTCTTAATTGGCTAAAAAGAGCCTAAACACAAAATATTTTGTTAAGCAATCTACGCAAGACAGTGTGAATGTATGTATTAATATAGAAAAAGAAAATACAAGATTACTACCCTAGAAGATAGTAATCGGGAAAAACAAAAACACTCAGGCACACAGCGCCCTGTCGCCCCAACTAGGCTAGCGCCTCACCACAGTCCCAATCCTACGAGACAGCAACAACATTAGACTAAGACCTCAAGCCTCGAAAATCGACCACCTTCAGACCTTAGGAGCACCTTATGACCGAGAAAGAAGATAACTAAAAAAGAAGAGGAGCTTCAAGGAAAGAGAGGGGAGAAAAATAGAAAGAGACGACCAACGATTACCGAGACATCACCAGAGAAAACCACACCAAGTTGGTCAAGGACGGCCAACCGGAGAGGAGCTGGCCGCTCCCAGCTCCGACCAACCATGGATCCCGTACAGCCACCATGACAGATCCGAGTCCAATACCACCGCTGAGGGTCGCCGCGCTGCCGCCGCGCCGTGCCATCGTGACGTCGTCAGGTGCCAAGCCATCATCGCGCTCGCCGCATCATCGCCACACGCCTCCCCACCGTCGGAATTGCCCACTAGATCTAGCCTGCTCCGTCGCCATCGTCGGTCTCAGATCTACACAAGGAAGGAGCAGATCTAGAACCCCCATCGGCCTGCGTGAAGGCCAACGTCGACCTCACCGTCTTCAGATCTAGCCCGCCGTCGCCAGCCTGCTCTAGAAACCCTCTCTGCCGCTAGATCTAGCTCTGAGCGCTCTAGAAACAGCAAATATTTGGATAGCTAACAACGACAGCGACCCGAGCAGGGGCCAGCCAGGCGGAGCGCCAGCTTTTCCTGCCTGCTCGCCGTGGGGAGGGAATCGGGCGCCGCGCTCTGCGACCTGGATGAGCAGCCGAGCAGGCGAGCTTGGCGTCCACGAGGGCCGCTGGTTCAAGAACTCGGTTTTTTTAGCATTATTAGTCCGCGCTTTGTGTGGGTTATGGGTTTCCACCAAAGGATCTAACTAATTTGGGCCACTGGATGTCGATCTACTGTTGTTTTTAGTCCGGCCCTCTTAATCATGGCGGCTAACGTATTATAATGGGTCGATGAAAACTTTCAACCCTAAGTACTTTCTGGCCTAACAATAAAACGATATATTTTTTCTCTCCGTCTCACAAAGTACAGGTCTTTTATGTCGTATTCCAAAAAACTTCTGAAATCCGAGTTTATAACGTGTGTAATATAGTGAAAATATTTTATCAGTTATGGACTTATTTTGTTTGGTGTTTAAATGATAATAGTAATTTGGGATTTTTTTTTGATTTTGGTGAGGTTGAGATCAAATAAGCTCAAGAAGCTTCAAAACTAGAGTTTTTTTTTTCATGTTAACAGGATTCAATATGAGTTTATACTTTATTTGGATAATTAATTTTACATTATAGATATCTTATAGTTTTTTAGAGCTATAACCTAACAATAAGCTGTCTAGAATGGGCCATTAATGAACTAATTTGATGGTGTAATTGTTTTATTTATTTTAAATTAACCAGAGTTAAAGAAGATTAATTTATAAAAAAACTCAAACTTATAGTATAGAATGGAGGGAGTATTTTATAGAGAATGATCAGAAGTCACCACTGTGACAGTGTAATTCCTAACCAAGATTTTAAGAAGAAATGGAGTATCAAACTATACAAATGCTACTTAATCTGTTCCATGACCTACTATCTATTTTATATTTTCTAGTTTCTGGACATGACTTGGCAGAAGCTTGCTAGGAGCCCTTCGTAGGCCCGTTTGTTTCTCGTGCAACTTAAAAACTGTAAAAAAAATGAATTTTAGGATTTAGTTTTAGGGTATTATTTAAAAAATTATCAAATTTTGGTAGTTTTGACATTAAAATCATTATAAATGTAAATATAGAAGTCTTAAAAAAAATCAAAAGATACCGGACGACAACTTTTTCAACTGGCACGACCAAACAGCCTCTAGTTCATGAACATTGCCTGATGAATGTATTCCACAGTCCCCATCTACGAAGATCTCACGCAAAATCTTGTTACGCATCTTGTCTAGTTGTCTTCACAATGAGGACGAAACAACTCCATCACCGTACTGAGTACGATGTTTGCTTCCTGCTGTTGGTCCAAGTAGATTGCAACTGGAGCTCATGGTGTCAACTGCCAGACGTTGCTGACAGAAGGATTCCCCGCTGATTCATTGCGAGATACGGCAGGTCGCGTACTCACACGGTTACACCTGCACCGTTCAGGCGTTCACGAATCCCATAATCAGCTGCTCGCCACGGTGATTGGAACGCGGGAATCCGCACGTTTGGAACAGGCAGCGACAAGTTCAGCACCTGCAGAAAAGAAGCAGTTGTGTCCAGATTCATGAAGAGAGAAACATATGTAGCTGGTAAGGTTAGCGCCTGAATTTCAACACGGTACGCTTCTGTCGGAGACGGTGACAGGCATGGATTGCGATCGGATTGGGACGGTGACATGTGCCGCTATTTTTTTCTGCTGTTTTGTAGTCCCGGTAGCCATCAGCTAGCTGTTAAACTGGATCATCTCGCGATTTAAGGGAAAAATTACCCTTAGCCCGACTCTAGATTTGCAACACGTGAATAAAACAAACATCCGATGATCACATCCGCTCTGCCCCCCGCTAGCGCTGTGCCAGCCCCTGGCCAGGCACCACGTGGCCACGCCGCGCCACCCTCTACCAGCGAGCCGCCCTGGCTAGGCGCTGCCTCGTCCCTCGACACCGCCCTGCTCCTTCCGGGCCAGGTGTGGCCTCCGCATCACACTCCGTTCGGGGGTCGAGTGGTGTCGGGCCAGAGGGTGAGAGGGGCAAGGCGGTGTCAGGGGACAGGGTGGTGCCTGGCCGAGGAGGATAGGGTGGTTCAGAGCAAGGCCGGGAGGACAGGGTGGCTCTTGGCCGGGGTTGGGCGGGTCGCCGCAACGCCTAGCAAGGGACCAACGTGACGCTGCAGGTGGTGGCACGGATGTGATCGTCGGATGCTTGTTCTGTCCACGTGTCGCAAATCTAGAATCGGTCTGCAGGACCTGGGCATGCGGCGAACTACAAGTAATTTTTTTTCCGATTTAATAAGGATGCCGAGAACCTAGGCATGCGGCAGCTGGCGGCATGCAACATATCCATATAACCATGCTCTGCCGTTCATGGTTAATAAAACAGATTAGGATTAGGTGATGAAAACATGTGGCTTTTGTACTAGCGTTGTTACGATGTATTTTACACGTAATACTACTAATATTATTGATTTCAGCATCGATTTCTAAGAATATATTATTTAGAATGAATATCTTTTTCACCCGCTGATTATCATCTCCGTAATCCAATGATTTTATCATTTATAAATTCTACTACCACTGATAAAGATAATAATATAAATCATATTTAATTTTTGGATAAAGAAGATTAAGTGTTAGAATTCATTGTACTGACGTATCATAAAATTGCTCTTGTTTTACTAAACGGCTCATGTTCGTGGATTTGATGGTTCTTGCGTGACACGGCAGTAAATCCTTAAACGTGGAGAAAGTTAGTCACATCAGGCGTACAAAATCTGGGATGATTTCTGTGGACACACGGATGCTATGGTCAGAGATGTGAAGTGAGCCTGCCGTTCGAGCAGCGACTCGCCACCAAACCCGACGGCGAGATCCATCGATGATAGTAGCAGGCGGGCGGGCGCGCCGCGCCGGGTGGGACACAAAATCTAGCAGCACACGTGGGCGCCCGGTTTGATCACGACGCGCGCACTGCGGCGCATCGTCGTAAGGTAGCTAGCCCGCCGCGCGCCCGCGCGCCAGGTGGTCGGCGGGCGCGCCATGGAGCAGAGCACACGCAGCAAACTGCCCCACAGGCGACTTCCGACCAACCTAGCTCGCAAACTGGTCCTCTCGACGACGCTGGTGCGGCTGCTGGGGCCTGTTTATCCCGTGACGTGATTTTTCACCGGCAAAACCACCGGCTCGTTTCAGGGCAGCGCACGGGTTTTGGGTTTGGCGACGATCGCCGGCACGGGAGACCGGTGGCTCGGTGCTGTCACGCGCCCGGGCGTCCGCGCGCCGCACTCGCTGAACGTTTCCTCGATTCGGCCGGCGTTG
>KE372964.1:167988-178136 GCA_000418225.1 Zizania latifolia | reverse complement strand
AGCTGCTGAAAGCGAGCATAAGAGCAGACAAGAAGATGATCCAGGTCCAGGGTGTTGGTCGGTCCATACTCCAAGTCTTACCGACTTACCGTGATTGGAAAAAATTCTATGAGAGGACCTCACACCTCATCTTATGAGGCTCATCCCAGATTTTTGACATCTCATTTTTTCACCAATCTCAAAGCATCATCTCGTCTTGCTCCTCGTCCGCCTAGCGCAACACCAACAACCGCTGCACCTCGCCAGCGGCTACGGCGCCACCATTCCCGCTCCGAGCGACCTCCGCCACCGCCGCCACCCACCTCAGCCACCTCCATCACGTGCGTCGCCGCCTATCACCATTACCTCCGTCGCGCGCGTCACTGGCCACCTCGACCGCCTCTGCCTCCGCCCACCTCGCCCACCTCCGCCACGCGCGCGCCGTGTCACCATCCGCCACCATCGCCTCCGTCGCGAGCGTCAGCGCTGTCACGCCTGGAAATTCCAACCATTTCCTTGTGATTTATTCTGCGAAAAATCCCTCGTCCAGAAATCAGCCGAGACACACGATAGACAATTTATTAGACATCAAAAGCATTATTGTTCATGATGAAATAAATAAAGTACTTATGATAGAGGTGCCATTGGAACCTCAAACAATAATAATAAACATTAATAACTCATAAATAACTTTATTGATGCAGCGGTGACTCCACTCCACAGGCAGACTTGACTGGGCCTAGCTTGAAAGGCGCCACCTTCATCTTCGTTGACGAACTCCTCTTCTGGTGGTGAGGGAATGCAAGAGTGAGTATTTTGAATACTCAGCAAGCTATCCACGCGGAACATTTATAATGCACAGGGGATACAAAGGATGACATAATAGAGTTTATTTGCATAAATAGAATATTAAAGAGAGATATAATTTAAAGAGTAGTTCTAATTAAATTAAAACATTAAAACAGTATTAAACCATTCACCGAATAAATCTTACCCAGAGTCATCAGGCCCAAAAGAACCAACCAATCCACTCTAACCAGAGCTATCCAGGTTGAACAGAAAATAAATCAGATTAATTAAGTAATAATGGGACTAATCACGAGTGACCCTGCATTGCCGCCCTTAACCGTGGGTACGGCTATTCGAATAGTTTTACTTTAATCATAGATGCACAACTTTATCCATAAGACACAGCCCTACAACATGTCACCATGTGCCATAATATCACCACGGTACCTTAAAAAAGAGCTATGATATGATCATCCACCAGATCCTCTAAGCTTCACACCCTAGGATCCCGTCACACTAGACATCCCCCTGGCGCCCCCATCCGAATGGCAAAGACTTACCCAGTGCAGAACTGTCGACCATCTCAATGCTTCACCCATGATCTCTAGGCTTTCGATCATATCATTATCCACGCTGGCTTATGGTGAGTGCGAGTTTACAGTGCAAAAGTAGCCCATAAACCGGTCCTTAAAGTGTCATGAGTACGACTAGCATAACCACAGACCTTGTACTCATAACCAACCTTTATCAAATTTTAGTAGCAAATAAGTCATGACCCAGTTCATTATTCCACTAATAATCATAAGCTAACATTAATATGTAAGTGGTATTAAATAGCATGATGAAATATGATACTAATTTCTAAACAGGGCTAAGCAATTCTAGGCATCTAGACAAATCATAATAAAGATTCATACTGGTCAGGTTAAATAATCCCTAGGTAGACAAGAAACAGGCAATTAATCAACAGGGGGCAATACATGTATATATTCCAGTCCCAGTGACATTCGAAAATAAAATGCACTTTCGAAAGAATAATAGCTTTGAAACATGGGTTCAATATGATCAAATAGGAAACTTGAATAACTTGTCTTACTGAACAGCTATGAAAATGGGTGACTCCTCGACGTAAACGGGCTCTTCCGGCACTTCGAAGACTAAACAGCAGTACAAGCAAACAACAATAAATTAAAATAGTACAGATGCACATATATTCTATGTGTGGACATATTTTTAATGGGTAGAGCTCAATTTTAGAAAAATTCTACAATTTATATGGTTAAATTTGGAGTTCGAATGAATTAGATATGAATTTTTAAAGTTTAAACAGGGTTCTGTTAATTTTTAGAAAATAAATCGAATTATGACGCAATACCGAATTATTTTTCTAAATGAAATTTTGGTTTATGGCGTCAGCAGGGGGCTGCGGGCGCACGCAGACCGGGTGTGCCACATGGCGCACACGTGGCGCGCACGCGGGCGACGGCGATAGACGTGGCGTCGACGCAGCGGCCACGTCAACGCGCACGTGGGAGCGGCACAGTAGCGCATGAGGACCAATGGTCGCCGGCGGGAGGCAGCCCAACAACCAGTGGCGAGGGGTAGAATGGGATCAGGAAAGAACGGGGAGCTCACTGGGGTGAGCGATGACGAGTGGCGGCGACGGAGGAGGACGTCGGCAAGGAACGGGCGACGGATGGCTCGGGTCGACGGCGGGAAGAGGGCTCCGGTGGTCGGCGACGACAACGGAGGTGATGCCAGGGACCGGAGGATGACGGCGGAGCGAACCTTGGTGACGGTGGGGTCCGGTGGCCATGGGATTGGCCAAAATTGGTGGAGAGGATGGTGATGGAGGGGGCTAGAGCGGTGGCTAGGGTTTGGAAAAGAGAGAGTTTTATAGGGGTGGCCGGGCGGATCTGAGGCGGAGTAGGCGGTGCGGCGAAATCGGGCGGCGGTTACGGTCGGGCTGCGTGGTGAGGCGGTTCTGACGATGGACCAGTCCCAATTTGTTGGGGAAAAGGCTCGAGGCGACGCGACGGTGCTCACGGCGGGCTCGGCGGTGACGGATTGCTGCACGGCAGTGGCGCGGGCGCGGGTATTTCTGGCGGAGGTTACGGATGACAGGTGGGGCCCACCTGTCAGCGACAGTGGGGACGCGCGTGGCTAACGGATCGGCAGGGCGTGCTGGGCTAGCGGGGTGTGGGAGCTGGGCCAAGGCGGGGCGGAAGCAGGCCGGAGCCGGGGGCACATAGGAACGGGCTGGCGTAGGCCAGCCCAAGAAGGAGGGAATTCGGATTTTTATTTAAAAATTGATTTTTCTTTTAGAAAGAGCTCCAAAAATTCTGAAAAATATATTTTTGACTCAGAAAATTTTTGAGCAGCATTTTATTTACAAAAAATTCTTTTCCCATATTTTAATACTTCAAAAATCCTTCTTTTCTTTAATGAAAATTTTATTTTTATTTTCTTTTACTGAAAATTCTTTTTCCTTTTATTTTATTCACAGCTTTTAAGTTTTGAAAATTTCGGGCTGTGACAACCCTAACCCCCTTAAACAGAATCTCAACCTCGAGATTCGGAGACGCTTGGAAAAAGATACGGGTGGTTGGCTCTCAATTCATCTTTATGCTCCCAAATAGCTTTCTCTTCTGAATGATTGCTCCACTAAACCTTGCAAAACTTTACAACTTTGCTCCGGGTCCTTCTCTCACTGACTTCCAGAATACGAACAGGTTTTTTCACATATGTCAAATCTTCTAGAGGGGACTCGTAGACACTTCTTCAACTAGGACACATGGAACACATTGTGAATATCTACCATAGATGGTGGTAACTCTAACTCATAGGCGACTTTACCTCTTCGACTGGTTATCCGGTATGGTCCCACAAAACATGGTGCCAACTTTTCCTTGGTCTAGAAACAACGAACTCCACGGAAAGGGGTAACTCTGAGGTATACAAAATCTCCTTCTTCAAAACTGAGTTCTCAGTGACGGTTGTTGGCATAACTCTTCTGCCTAGACTAAGCAACCTTCAAACGGTCTTGAATAATCCTGACTTTGCTTTCAGCTTCCTTCATAATATCGGTACCAAAGACTTGCTTCTCACCTACTTGATCTCAAAACAATGGTGTTCTGCACTTCCTTTCATACAAGGCTTCAAACGGGGACATTTGAACACTAGCTTGATAACCGTTATTATAAGAGAACTCAGCGTAGGGCAAGTTCGTATCCCACGATCCTCCAAAATCTAGAGCACATGCTCTCAACATATCCTCTGGAATCTGATTCACCCTTTCTGTTTGGCCATCAGTCTAGGGATGATAAGCTGTATTGAAATTCAAACGGATACCTAATTCTTTTTGCAGCTTCTACCAAAACATAGAGGTAAACTGACTTCCTCTGTCAGACACTATCCTTTTAGAAACTCCATACAAATAAACAATTCTAGTCATGTATAGCTCCATTAACTGACTGACATGATACGTTGTCTTGACCGGTATAAAGTGAGCCACTTTTGTTAGACGATCAACAATAACCCAAATAGAATCATATCCGGAGGTTGTTCTTGGCAATCCGGTTATAAAATCTATTTCGATTTCTTTTTATTTTCATTCAGGCACTCGCATAGGCTGAAGTAACCTGTGGGTCTCTGATGTTCCGCTTTTACTCTCTGGCATACATCACATAAAGCTACATACTCTGCTATCTCACGGCGCATACTGGCGACCAAAACTTTTCTCGAATGTCTTGACACATTTTAGTACTCCCGAGATGAATAGAGTACTGGGTCTCATGGGCTTCACGAAGTATGAGATCCTTCAACTCCTCCTTATCAGGTACGCAAATACGATTTCCATGCCATAGGGTACCTTGCTCATCCTCAACGAACTCACAAATTTTTCCTTCCTTTATGCTCTCCATGGTCTTTCAGAACATAAGGACCATCCGCTTGAGCTTTACGAATCTGATCCAACAGCGAAGGCTGGGCTTCCAAGGCTGCTAGAAATCCACTTGGAACGACACTCAAACTCAACTTTTCAAGCTCTTGCCGCAATTCCAATGATACTTCTTCAACTGAAATAGCATTTCCATAAGTCTTGCGACTAAGAGCATTTGCTACCACATTAGCTTTACTCGGGTGATACTGAATATTGACATCATAATCCTTGACTAACTTGAGCCATCTTCTTTGACGAAGGTTCAAATCTGGTTGAGTGAAGATATACTTCAAACTTTTATGGTCTGTAAAGACTTCTGTATGATTACCGATGAGATAATGATGCCAAATCTTTATAGCATGAACCACTGAAGCCATCTCTAAATTATGGGTCGGATAATTTAACTCATGTGGTCTTAATTGCCGAGAAGCATAGGCAACTACTTTACCTCCTTGCGTCAACACACATCCTAAACATTGACGAGATGCATCACAATATATCTGAAAATCTCCTTTAGAATCTGGCAGAATTAGCACTAGGGCTGATACCAATCTCTTTTTTAACTCTATAAAACTTTCTTCACACTCAGGTGTCCAAACAAATTTCTCAACCTTCTGTAATAACTTGGTCATTTGCTTGGCTATCTTAGAAAAGTTCTCAATAAACCGACGGTAATAACTCGTAAGTCCTAGGAAACTCCTAATCTCCATAGTGTTCTGAGGCTGTAACCAATCAGTAATAGCTTTGACTGTACCGGGATCAACGGTAACTCCTGTAGAAGAAATGATGTGACCTAGAAACTTCACTTCCTTAGCTTCTATAGGGCTAAGTATAAATACGGTACATGATCTTCCTCCATCTTGGAATAGATAAGAAAGTCATCAATGAATACTATTACAAACTTATCCAGGTATTCCATAAACACACTATTCATCAAATTCATTAAGAAACCAGGGGCATTGATCAATCCAAATGACATCACCAGATACTCAAACAATCCATAGCGGGTTGTAAAAGCAGTCTTGAGGATGTCTTCTCCTCGAATTCTCAACTGATGGTATCCTGACCAAAGATCTACCTTAGAGAACACTGAGGCTCCTTGTAACTGATCAAACAAATCATCAATGCGAGGAAGAGGGTACTTATTCTTAATTGTGACCTCATTCAAAGCTCTATAATCCACACACATTCTTTTGGATTTCTCCTTCTTCTCCACGAAAACAACTGGGGCTCTCCAAGGCGAAGTGCTTGGACGAATGTATCCTTTCTCTAGCAATTCTTCCACTTGTTTCTTGACTTCAGCTAACTCATTTGGGGCCATCCGTTACGATCTCTTATGAATTAGGACTATACCGGGAACTAGATCAATTCTGAAGTCAATGTCTCTCTTGAGTGGCATACCTGGCAACTCTTCCAGAAAAACACCAGGTTACTCTTGCACCATAGGTATCTCTTCAATCTGGACCTCATAACCAGACAGGTTCGGGTTATAGAAAATGATAGTTTGGCCAAGGTGATTGGTTACCATGACTTCTCTAGTTGCACACTTAATCTCACCCTCATCTTTCACTAACCAATTCATTCTCAAAATGACATCTAGGTCTTTTGATTCTATCAAGATTAGGTTACCCAGAAAATGGACATTAAGAATCTCAATAGTTACTAGAGGACTAAAGAGAGAAGTAGGCATCTGGTGACAAGGGGTACAGACCCTTAATGAATATGTAGGGGTTCAACAGTCATTCCATATTTTTTCACAAAGCTTTTTGATATGAAAGAATGAGTTGCACCGGATTCAAAAAGTATTGTTGCAAATATTGAGTTAACAGGGAACGTACCCAATACTACATCAGGGGCAGCTTGAGCTTCTTCGGCTGTGATATGATTCACTCTTGCCTTGACTTGATCGACAGGAGCTTGGTTTGGGGCTACTGCGGCTCTATTCTGACGCTTAGGCTCTAGGCACCTATTAGCATAGAGACCAGGCTTGTAGCAATTGAAGCACACCAACGGCTTTCCATTCTTGTCCTTTAAAAGAACTTGATTAGCACTAGTGACTTGAGCAGGGGAGGCGCATTGGGGCGATACGCTTGACATGCACCACTAGTGTTTCTACTCCCACTAGCAGTGTAAAACTGACGAGGGTGATTGGTCTGAGCATTGGGTCCTCCTAACTGTTGTTGCTGTGTCACCATCATAAAACGAGGCTTTTGATTGTTGGACTGCTAATTCTGCACCATTCTGTGCTTCTTGGATTTCATTCTATTATGCTGATCCTCTTGATGAATCGATTTATCAACCAACTTATGAAAACTAATATAATCTCTAGAAATCAGATGACCGGTCAGTTCATTATTCAGACTACTAAGGAACTTCTCCTGACGTTCAGCATCTGACTTGACATCTTCAGGGGTATAACGAGCCAAATAATTAAACTCATGTAGATATTCAGTGACAGAGCGATTCCCTTGCTTTTTGGCACAAAATTCCCGCTTCTTCAGAGCCACAAGTCTATTCGGAACATGAGCCTTCCTGAAACCAGCTGAAAAATATGTCCAAGAAATCGTAATTCCATCAGCTCTGTTCTCCTTAAAGTGACTCAACCACTCTGCTGTTGGACCTTGAAGTTGGTGGAACGCAAAAGAAACCTTCTCCTGATCAATGCATTGTAGAACTTCTAGCTTCTTCTCAATAGTGAATAGCTAGTCACTAGCCTTCACCGGGTTGTTAGTGCTAGAGAACACAGACAGCCTCACATGGAGAAACTCTGATAACTTGTTCTAAACCGGAATAGGTGAAGGCAGGGGTTGAACAGACGAGGTACGCTGCTGAGCATTCATCTGGGTCATCAACATGGCCATGAGCTGATTTTGATCGGCAAGCAGTTGTGACAATGTGGGGTTCTCTGGCATGGGCGATGAAAGATGGGGCTGATGTTGCTGCTACTGCTAAGACTGTCTATTGTTGGCTCCAGTTGCTCCATCCATCCCGTCATGAGAACTAACGCGGCGAGTCTGCACCATCTTGCTGAGGAGAACAAACAGGAGAATGGGATAGGCAGAATTTAGAAAGAGAAAAGAGACAAGAGAAAACATCTTGTACTGATCTAAAATTCGTTATGATTTTTATTAAACTCCAGAAAAAACTCCTAAGTGCAGATGTATCACAGAAGGCCGATACAAACCACATACTATAGACAAACAAAGCTAACAAGCATTTAGCCTAAGCAAAATAAACGCCTAACACAACATATTAAAGGTACATAGGGACACTAAGGGCTAGGCTCCACTGAGGCTGGATCAAAAGAAAACTCTGACTCTTCTAGATCACTCTCTTCCATGATTCCATCTTCATCCTCATCTTCACTCTCATCACTCTCAATGACGATGATCTTCTCTTCACGCATTCTTTGGATCACTTGTATCCTGGGCGGTATCTGAACTCGCTTCCTTGCAGTACGATGGATCCTGAGACCTTCTGGTGGCGACTCTCCCTTCAAATTAGCAACTTCCTTCTTCAGCGCATCCACCTGATTCTGCAACTGA
This sequence comes from Zizania latifolia, assembly GCA_000418225.1. NCBI lineage: Eukaryota > Viridiplantae > Streptophyta > Magnoliopsida > Poales > Poaceae > Zizania > Zizania latifolia. The sequence continues at coordinate 169,883 of KE372964.1, read as the reverse complement.
CAGATAGTCTGACGGTTCCGATTCTCTTGCTCATGTGCTCCAATGAGTGAATCCTTATAGCAGTTGTCCATCGCCTTTAACATATTCATCATCCTGACCATAGTGACACTATCTTCTTCACCAGTGGGTGGGTACTCTGCATAATCATCACGATGAGTCTTCCTCAGGTGGTAACTGTACTCCAATATTGTGGCTGCAAAGCGATCCCGAAGCTTTCCAATAGCAACATAAGCAGCTTCCTGACAAGCATGACCAAAATTCCTTCCTTCGGCTTCTACTATCATTGAGGGGATAGTTTCTCTTTTACTCATGATAGAAACAGCCTCTTGTACTATTCCGAGAGAAACTGACTTGACTTGGGCATAGATGGGAACCTCCTGATATCCACAGAAAAATGCCATATGCCTCAACTCATTGACAAAACGTTTCATTCTGAAGCACCTTTGGGGCTGGGATCCTTTGGCAGACATCTAAAAAGAACAAATTAAAAATAAAATCAGCACCACTTTGATAGAAAAAGAAATACCCTTTTGAAGCAAGAAGAGAAGAAAAGAGGAGTAGTATAACTATAAAATAGTTTTTAGCTCATAAGATTAAACCATTTGGCCATTCCTACAGTCAAGGTAGCTCTGATATCAACTTGTCACGCTCGGAAATTCTAACCATTTTCTTGCGATTTATTGTGCGGAAAGTCCCTCATCTAGGAATCAACCGAGGCACATAATAGATAATTTATTGCATATCGAAAGCATTATTGTTCACGACGAAATAAATAAAATACTTATTACAGAGGTGGCATTGGAACCTCAAACAATAATGACAAACATTAATAACTCATAAATAACTTTGTTGACGCTGCGACGTTTCCACTCCACAGGCAGACTTGACTGGGCCTAACTCAAAAGACGTCACATTTATCTTCGCTGACGAACTCCTCTTCTAGTGGTAGGAGAATGCAAGGGTGAGTATTTTGAATAATCAGCAATCCATCCAAACAGAACAGTTATAATAAATTAAAACAGTATAGATACGCATACATTCTGTGTGTGAACATATTTTTCATGGGTAGAGCTCAATTTTAGAAATTTTTTGCAATTTGAATGGTTAAATTTAGAGTTCAAATGAATTAGATATGAATTTTCAAAGTTTAAACAGGGTTTTGTTAATTTTTAGAAAATAAATCTAATTATGACGCAATACCGAATTATTTTTCTAAAGGAAATTCTGATTTATGACGTCAGTAGGGGGCTAGGGCGGGCACTGACAGGGTGTGCCACGTGGTGCACATGTGGCACACACGCGAGCGACGGCAGCAGACGTGGCGCCGACGCAGTGTCCACACGGTGGCCACGTCAGCGCGCACACGGGAGCTGCACGGCGGCACACGGGGACCAATGGTCGCCGACGGGAGGCAGCCCAGCGAACGACGGCAAGGGGCGAAACAGGATCAAGAAAGAACAGGGAGCTCACCAGGGTGATCGGCGACGAAGACGACTGGTGGTGAGGAATGGGCGGCGGACGGCTTGGGTTGACGGCGGGAAAGGGGCTCCGGCAGTCGGTGACGGCGTCCACGGTATCGACCAAAATTGGCGACCGGAGATGGCGACGTGTGGCGGAGGTGAACACGCACGCGGGGACATCGACGGAAGGGGTTAGTGCGGCGGCTAGGGTTTAGAAAAGAGAGAGGGGGCCTTGGGGGTGAGTGTTATAGAGGCGGCCGGGTGGATCCAAGGCGGAGGCGACGACATGATGAAGTCGGGCGGAGGTTACGGCCGGGCGGCGTGGCGAGACGGTTCTGACGATAGGGTAGGTCTGATTTGTTGGGAGAAAGGCTCGGGGCGACACCACGGGCTCGGATTGGGCGCACGGGCTCGACGGTGGTGGATTGCACGGCA
>KE372964.1:124547-137810 GCA_000418225.1 Zizania latifolia | reverse complement strand
TGTTCCATATTCTCTTCCATCTGCCAGGGTTGTAGCAAGTATTCAGCCCAGATTCTCAGCTGTTCTCGATTTCAACTTAAATGAAAAGGAAAAAAAGAAAACTTACCATCTCGGCCAGTCAAATGTTCATCCACCTAGAAATGAACAAAAAAAAGTATATATTAGCAGATTCATTTATTCGAGTATGACAGAGGGGGAATAACAATCATCGATCAAAACAAACCAAAACAGTAAAAAAATAAAAGACACGGGCTTCTCAATGGCATCGGAATTACTAATCATACCGCTGGAGAGGTAACTGATGACAGGGAGAACAGCCTCTCGTCAGCCTGAAACTTCCTGGAGCGCTTGAGGCTGAAATAAGTCAGAAACTGTCATGACTAACTCTATGCGATCTTTTAGCAGAATAGAAAAGATAAAGGCATTTGCTTGTGGAGAATAATGAATACGGAATGTGATAGTGATAAAGTCAAACAAGATTTCCTAGACATAAAGCTCTCATGCTGATGCTGGATAGTGTATATAAAGTACCCATGCAATTGACCAAGAAACTGATATAACATTATCATAGTATATTTTGGATTATGAGTCTTTTGCTCAACATCCATCATTCATCACTGTATATTATTTATCCGATTCTTCTTCTTCAAAGCCTTTCAATTTCAAACAAGTTGAGATAAGCTAGAGTTGAAACCCAATATTAGGTTTTATCTCCATTTGAGTGGCTAGGTTTTTTATTGGCTCGTCAAACCTATCACAACCTTTTAGGGAAAAATGACCATCTCTTCTCTTTTAACAGGGCTTAGGACCTGCTATGTTGAGACAACATAGGCGGAGTTTTTATTCATCCAATTATTACTTAAGTTATATGTGTTAAAAAGCTATACAGTTCAAGGGTAGGCCAGTAGGTCACATCTCAACCATACAGTTAGAAGTAATCAAAACCAGAGGTACACATTCTGATATGTGAATTCTGAAGATTCGAAATGTTAATCAAACAGTGTAATGTCAGAAGTAAATGAGTGAAGGCCTCCAAATAGTAAAGATACATCAGTTTAATAAAAAAAAGGGGTTTCTTACTTGGAAGTATTTTTTGACGATGACAAAAATGATTCAAAACCCTTTAGCACACTTCCAAAATGATTAGACTCCTGTAGATAGGATGTCTCCATATCATAAACCTGCAACATACAGACATTAAAATCAGTTGTAAGTTGCATAAACACAATTCTGCTAAGCATGAATAGATAGTTTAAACTTCTTGAACTGCTTTGACACTTTCTCATGGCCTATGGATGATTTTATTTGCCGTTATTTGTTAACAATGTGCAGTTAACTTCATGTATTGAACTTCCCAAGTCAAGAAAAAAGTAATGCTCGCTCAGGTGGATTTGGATACTTGATATAAGAGCCATAGTATTTTCATACTTTTTTTAATTAGAAACCCTTTCCTTTTTGGTTTTTACTAAACCAAATGGTTCTCTTATTTAATGATTTTCGATGACACGCCACGACTCACCACCACTAACCTTGATTGGAGTATTGGACCACATACTATAATCCTGCTGTGCTTAAGAGTGGCTCAAGAGAGAGCACACTAGAATAAACCTTTAAATCTTTCTATGGTTACCAATCATCATAAGTACAAGCAGTTCACTTGATATGATCAATTTTTGACCAAGACACAGTAAGAAACTCCACATTTTGACTTGACGATCAGAACAGATGGGAATTTACAAGTTGTATCTGACTGCATTTTGCCTTACACCAATCAGTATTTCAGGCACCAAGCACAATATGGTCAATCAAACAACGAAGAAATAATATGGCCATATTCACAAACACCGTTCCTCCTAATTTTATTCAACATTTGTTCGTCACAACAGATCCTCTCCGTGGAATGACAATCAGTATTCCAGCGTACTGATTCTAAATCATGCTCCAATTTCTCGTGTCCCAGAGGCATTAAGCAGGATGGTGTGATAAATTCAGGTCGCTACATATATCCGCAACTCCAATTCTACGATATCTCCACATCAATGCAAATTAGTAGCACTCTTGGAGTGGAGTTCCGCGTCTTGAGCAACGGAAAATCCTTGACGGGGACTCCCCAAAGAATGAATTCATCTTTGCAACGACGGCGCCCGCCTATACAAATCTTAATCCCATAGATCAGACAGGCGCGGAAGGGGCAGGGACTGGAGAAGACCTAACCTGGCGCTCTATGGAGCGGAGCTCCTCCTGGAGCTTGGCCCGCTTGCTCATCAGGGCCGACAGCATCGCCGTGGGGTTCACGGCCGCCGCCGCCGAGGGCGCGGAGCCCGACGCGGCCTTGTGCGATGCCCCTCCTCCGCCTCCTGAGTCCATGGCCGCGGTTCTAGGGTTCGAGTTCGTGGCTCTCACGGAAGTTAGTACGGTATCAGGTGGTGACGATTTGCCCTCCGAGCCTCTGAGATCCGAGCCCATCTCCCGCGAATTTTCGAGCTAATTTCTCTTAATTTTAGCTTAGTTTTAGATTTTTTATAAAAAACATGAAACGAATTTTATATAGACAAAAAGAATGCCTCCTACCAGTTAACCAAACTGTCCGATATCCAGTTGTACAAACAAGGCTAACCGGCCTAATTTAATAGAATTGAACCGATTACTGATGATGATCAATAGTTAATCTAAAAACCACCGTTATTGAATCGGTAACCGGGTCATGTTAAAGACTATTACGTGTCCTTTTTAATTTTTGTGCTAATTTTTGAGACTCACGATAGCTAAGCCAATATTGAAAAACTTTCACATCATCTTTTCATGTCTTAATTTATAAGCATACTACCTTTTTAAATTTTTGTATGGTTTCCTCACATGAATTAATATTTATAAGTTAAGAAACGCCGGCTTATTTAGATTTTCACCGGCTAGATACTTCATAGAATTTTAAGCATCTCAAATAGGCCATGACGTTGTTCTAAGGTTCGAGTCCGTGGCTCTTGCGAAAGTTAGCATGATATCAGGTCATTGTGTCACTGTGGGTTCCTACGAATATTTGATTTAATTTCCCTTAGTTTTAGCTTATTTTTAGATTTTTTTATACAAAAGTATGAAACGAATTTGATATGGATAAAAGAAACATATCCTACTAGAGTTAACCAAACAAAACCGCACAATAGTCAGTTACCGATAAAGGACATATATGCCTAACTGGTTTGGTTTAATAGTAATCGGACCGTTTACTGCTAGCTATTGGCTGACGATTAATCTAGAAACCATAATTATTGAATCGATAACCGGGTTCTGTTAACATGTACTATTATGTGTCCTTTTTATTTTTGTGCTACCTTTGGAGACTCCCAATAGCTAAGCTAATGTTGAAAAGTTTCACATCATTTTTTCATGTATTAGTTTATCATCATACTGCCTTTTTAACAAAAAAATATTGTCTCCTCACATGAACTAATATTCAGAAAATAAGAAACACTAGTTTATTTATATTCTTACCGATTAAATACTCACAAGTTATTTCTTTAAATTTTAAACTCCTGGAATAGATCCATTTTAGCAGTCTAAGTAGATTTTGTAGAATGTGGAGCCCTAATACCTGCCAAAGACTACCTGTGGATATGGCCTATGAGATCACGATCCAGATTTCTTAAGCGACCTTAGCTGTCCCAGCAAGCACCAGGTGAACTTTCAATGTAGCTCATTGGAGCCATTAACCAAAGCCCTCAACCTGATCAACAATGACATGGCAACTGTGCTCTCATGTTAGTATGTTACAACTCGTCGCACTTGCGCCGTAGTGATAATCATCGAGTTGTTTTTTTGTCGATGGACGCTAGTATTAGCGATCTTGATCAGTGTCAGGATTAATCGATCTTATCGTATCTTTATTGTCTCATAAGTAGCGAAGGATCATGTAGATCTTTGCAACTGCTGCTGCTCTAGCTACTTGCTTAGGGACCACCCTGCCGACAGAGTTCATGGCCCTCACCTATCTTATGACTGTTTTAAAAAACCTGGTTCAATTAAAAAATACATTAGAGAAAAAGCCGGCTAATATATTTGAAAGAATATTCATTGTGCATGGATTTAAGTTTAATTTAAAAACTATTAAATTTTAATATTCTTAAATTGGCCAGATCATTAATTAAACCATAGGTTAAACCAGTGAACTCACAATAGTTTTTTTACAACTTACAGTTTTTTTACAACTTATAATAGATTTTTCAAAATCTAAACCTCGACCAAACACTATCTCCGAATCATGTCACGTGATCGTGTAACACTGCAGCGTCGTGCTTTACGATTCAACGTCATAGCTCACAAGCATGCACATATTGGGAGTTGACAACCGAAAACAATGTGCACACATAACTACATAAGAAGCTATCATCACATATATGGATACAGGCATAAACCAAATCAGCCGTAGCTCTATTTTGATGATAACTACTGGTATATTACGGCCAGTTTTGATTCCGAATAATACACACGCATATTAATTGGACGATATAACGAAGATGGTAAACAGTTTCATGGATAATCGATCATGTTTCGGTCCTGCGGTTGCTGGAACTCGGATGCCTTATGCTTTCGAGATGTCAACATCAAATTCACTGAAGGTTCAGATACCTCCTCCTGGAACAAGAAAAGAACACAACAATAAACCCCGTCATTCATCAAGATGAATGGAAAGATGAAGCAAAAGTGTTAATTTCTTTCATGCAAGGCAACAAAAGCCCCACTATTCAAAAGCGCTTTATGCCCGTCGGAAGGGCGAACAACTTTAAGGTGGTGGGGCTCTATGCTGCTTTCCTTGCAAATCTTCAGTGAAAGATGCATGGTAGCTTAATGCCGTGCTACGTGCCATTGTCATGGAGCTTTTCTCTCTTTGGAGAGGAATCCAAAGGTAACTTCCAAAAAAAATGAGTGCAACTCTTGCCTCCCTAACCTGTCTATTGGCTCGACGCACACAATTAGAGTAATCAAATTTAAGGAGCAGTGTACGGCAGTGCAAACATACAGATAGCAAGAATACCACTTGTTCACCTGCATAAACGATTTTCTGGGCCACGGGACTATAGCCTATAATATGTAGTTCTGAGTCCTGGCCTACTTATCCTTTCAGCACAGTGGTTCATCTCTTCTACAAATAATTGAGCGACCAAGTTATGTTTAGCAGTTAGGAACTAGGACTACAGGATTCTCTTCATATCTTTCCCAAGATTAAGGAATTTGAATCGAAACTAAATTAGATCAGATCATGTATAGATGATGTTGAATTTGCATATTGCCTGCAGTCTGTAATTTCTCCGTGCAGATTATTTCCATTTAGTTGAATCTACATGTTGCCAAACAAAGCACGTGATTGACAGTTAAATAGTGGAGAAAGGAAAGAATATGATCTCATTGAAATGATGTCCCGATCAGCACATAGCACAAAATAGAAAGAAATAGAACAAACTGTATGCAGTATGGCCAATTGGAATAAGGAAATACAACACCTGTAGTATAGATAAGTTCAGAAGAAAAAGGACAGTTAGCAGAGCTAAGTAAAATTTCAGATTTTGAGAAGAATGTCTAATTAGAAAACTGATGGCATGACTTGAGAAATAAGTCACCTACTCACCTCCATCTAAATCCTAAGAACGATTGTTTGACTAACCATGTGGAAATCACGTGATAAGGATAAGGAAATCAAGGTTCAGCCCACACACGAAAACGAAAAACTAGAAAGCTATAAAAAGCATGTTGCAGATTAGAGGGGTAAAACTAATCAACGTGGGCAACAAAATGAAGTAAGCTAGAAACAATCAAATGTACAAAAGCGTGAACATATACCCATGAGGCTACTACCAGTGTGCATCACAGCATACGAGGAAGATGCACGAGGTGATGATGGTGCACAAATGAAACAGTCGTGGAGAGAGCAATGAGCTACTTAATTACCTCTGTTCCTCGTTGGCACTTCCCCAAGAGCTGCCGCTGCTGCTAGCACCAGAGCTGCTGTAATGAGATCCTTGATGGCCTCCTGTAGAGTCAATGTGATCCACGTCCTTGAGCAACTCTTCGTAGTGCCTCTTCACCTCGTCAACTGTCTTTCCACCACCAACTGCTCGTGCCACATTCTGCCAGCGGTCTGGCGTGTCCCTGTCATATATTGCCAGCGCCCTCTCAAACAGCTTGTTTTGCATTGTTGTCCAGGATGAACTCATTCTCCTTCAAGAAAGGCAAAGGTACTAGTAATGACTAATACCTGTGGTTGCTTGTACAAAGAGTGAGTGTGGTGCTGCTATTTATATAGAGTGGTACATAAAAAAACTGTAATGGAGGTGGTGGTGGTGGTGGTGAGGTGGATCATGTTAAGAGCACAAAATAAACTGACAAGCTTGTATAGGAGGGAACCACAACAAAAGAGCAAGAGAAGATGATGTTTCATTAATTTGGTGCCTCTGGGAGGAGTACCATATAGGCTTGACCTTTCTACCCCCTCTGCCCCACCCCAAACACACGCGCATAGAAAAAAAGGGACTCTTTAAAGAGATCAGATATCCTTTTGTTCCTGTTTGGGACAATGGTTTAAGGGTGCATTTGGTACTTAACATGTGATAGGTAATATACTATCACAATGCAAAATTATTGAGGTACCTTGCTACAAGACCTTATTGGCACTACCAACTTGCAGAATGTTTTGAATAAATGTGATTTCTGGTATTGATCTCCAGTCAACTGAATGGATGGAATCCACATAAAATACATAACATCAGTTCAGTGATCCTGAAAAGTGGATCATTTTGGAATTGAAGCTGTGATTATGAAGCCTTCCTGGTAAAAACTAAACTAGAAATTTGTGTTTACATCCTCCCCTCTCAAACAGAGCTATTCACAGATTTTTTTCTGTCACAACTCACAAGCTAAATGATGAGATCTCTGCAAGTCCTAAACATTCTATGAATGTGCATATAATATTCCTTTTTAGGGTATGTTTGGTTGAGCTATAAATTCTGAAAAAAAGCTGATGTGATCTATGTGAAAGCTGCTATGAGGTGAGAAAAACAAACGAACCAATATTATTTATGTATGGCATGGTGGGTAATTAACATGTAACTCTAGTGTTTTTCATGAATCTAGGTTGCTAGGTTGAGCTGTTTGGTCTAACATTTAGATTTTCATATGAGAAGCTGGTTGAAAAATCCTAAACAAACACACTCTTAGCAGTATTAGAACCCTTACACTCAAAACTCAAAAGGACAAGAGGAGTGCAGGTTATATCGTGCAATCCATATATGGTGGGCCTGTCTTCATTATAACCTTCGCTCCTTGTTTGTGCGCCTTCATTAGAACTCTCTGAAGGAGATGCCAAAAAAATTAATAAGAATTAATACACAATAAATATATGTCTGTTTGGCTTTTCTCTAATTCAAGGAAAGGAGCCTTTATTATGACATGAAGAAGTGTGAATGTAAGCAATCCCTGCTGTCGGCAACCCTAGGTCTGAATATAGCCTCTCAGCCAGCTTTTACTACTAAACTTAATAGAACGGAAATAAAACACAGACAGTATCAGCAAAACGAGAACACAATGATCATTTTGTATTAACATGATAGCTACTGACTACTGAGGATATATTCATTGATTCCAGGTAGATTGCTGTTATCTTACCTTCTTGCATTCCTATTTACAAAAACAACACAACAAAAAAAGATGTCTTGGGGCCTCTTGGCTTGACAAGGATAAGAGCATTTGCGCAGTAATAACTACTTGTCAGTTTTTGTTGTTGTTTCGTCATAGTCCTCAGGACTTCCAATTACGATCATAGCCTTTACAGCATATACATCTTAGCCAGCATCATACTGTTGACTAGGCACACCGCATACGCTGGAAACTTTTAACAAGCGAGGGTTCAGAAAAGAAAAGGTCATCTAGTTGTAATGATGATGAGTTCAGGAGTAAATTGTACCTTGAAGGAACAGAATACTACTGGCTCCTTTACATCAGTCGCATCAGAAAAAAAACAAAAGTTACCTGCACATATGTGATTATGTGAATCCCCCACGTGATAGTTCAAGTTATCAACATCCTAAGGTGTGGACAGGTGGATTTGAGACCATGGGAAAGAACCCCCCACCATGCAAGTGGTGAAGATTCTCATATTACATGGGATACAAATCCCTGTTGTCAAGTAACAGGATGCTCTCTTGGCAACTAATATATTTTACGAATTTGGTACTTGAAAAAAATTGGACTTAAATTTTTATTTATTTTTTAGAGAATACTCAAATTTTTTTTTAATCTTTATAATCTCACACTTGTACCAGCTAATGGTATAACATTGGATTTCCTCTTCTCAGTCTTCAATAGAAGGTATTTGCTTTCAACTGTTTTGCACTTTTTATAAAGGTGAAAAGAACCACAACACTACAACAGTCTTCGAATATATTTAAATGAAATTTATGTTGACCAACCAATCCAAGAGCTACCATATCAGCCTGACATGATGTATTGTGCATTGAGAAAAACAGTATGAAAGGTGAAACAGGCAGCGAAAATTTATGGTCCAATGTGCCAAACTCCAACATAGTCGCACAGATGGAGGTTCTATATGGCAACAACTTTAGTTCAAAATAGAGGCCTAGCATATGCCCTTAAGCAAAGCATGCTGGTATCAGAAAAGGACTGGAAGGTATCTTATTAGGAACAATGATGCATGCTGATTTTCTACCCTTTTAACACTCCGCAAGAAATATATTTTCTGATTAATCATGTATTTCTCTGCAAATAAGCATGGAATTATGTGATGGTGACATCATAAGAATAAACGGATCATCGAATATAGCATTTCAAAGATTGGATTCCCAACATAGATGTGCACTTGCTGAAAGGTAGGGGACCCTGCAGGAAAGGGTACCTGATAATCAATATGTGGCATTGGAGCTAAAGAATGATGCCTGGATAAGATATGATAAAGCCACTGTGAGAGGAGGACACGATGAAGTAAATAGACAAAACTAGAATAAGATCTAGCTGATATCAGGGCTTTGATGTTCCTTCTGCTTACAGAATAAGTGGTCCAATTTTATGTAGACATCCAGTTGGCACGTAGGAGCATAACAACGGCAGAATTAAGCAATGGACAAGAAAAGCCCAAGGTTCAAATCACATATTGTACTTGCAGTATGCACTCTTGCAGCATCATAATTATACCAATGGGCAAGTACACAAGCCAAATTCTAAGATGGCAATATGAACACAAGAATGTTGGTAATATATGTCATCGTCATGAATATAAGACACAAAAAATGCTGATGCCTGTGATTGCTATATTCATTTGGATGCTCTGAGCTTTGGAGTTTACAGAAGTCATGAAACATGTGTTTGCAGATACCAACCAGACAATAATAACATAATTTGAAATTGAGTTAATAATATGATGAGCCACCAAAGTTGTTAGGCCTAACAGCTGTTTGTTATGAACGATCAATCACAGTTTTGTACAAGCACTATGAAAAGTGGAGTCATAGCAAACTTACGGTGGGGATTGAAGCCGTAGAAATTACAACATGCAGTTTCCTGAGCAGTCTGAAGATTAAAACAATCAACATAAATGGAGGATCCCACAGGTCTCAAAAACTCAACAACTTTAGGAGCTTTTGTACGGTCTCAAAGACGTATCAAAAAGTCTATATTATTTTGAGATACTGCTACCTGATCTGAAGGTAGAAAAACACGGTAGATGACGACATGATTCAATCAAGGATGCAACCTGTCAAGCTAATACGTGCCCTGAAATGTTAAAAATCAATTCTGAAACTAAATCTACACAGGCAAAAATCAAGGGTGACGCCGTCCATCCCTCCCTCCCTCCATTCCATCGTTATCTGCACAACTGACGGCACAATTGGCTTGGTGATCTCGTTTTCAGTCAAAGCATACGGACGCGGACTTCCATTTCCTCCCATCCTAGATTCCAGTGTTTATCCTCTCGGATCCATAGAAGCAAACACCCATCACCCATGCTACCCAGCCTTAGACTACGCGGCCACGAACATTGGTGGTGGGTAATCCTCAGCTCACAGTCACCTCGAACGGCAGACGGGTACAAAACCCACGGCGACAGCGAGCGAGCATGCCCCCCCGGCCACTCGAGGACGCCCCCTTGCTGCATTTGGAGGGGGACACCCCGAATCGGTCATGCCGCAGCAGAGGCGGAGAGGTGCGGAGCGAGGCGGATGAGAGGAGGCGCGCGGTGTGCCGGGGGTGGGGGCCTGGGGAGGCGGAGCTTCTCGTCTCCGCGTTCGGTAGTTTGCGCGTCAAGAACGGAGATGTCGGCTCAACGGGCTTTTCACTCCGAATAATTTAAATTACAGTGATGTCATATTTACATTTGTATCAAAAAATATGCATATGTTTACGTATCCAAAATTATTCAAAAAATATCTGATCTGAAACTATCAGATCTCGCCCATTAGAAAACAAGAGAACTGCTTATGCATATGTACCGCTAAAGTCGTATAACAGAATTTTTTCGCTAAAGTTAGATATACTCTATAAAAATTATGTTTATTTGTATTTTTATTGTTTTCTATGTTTAATATTTTTTATTATTTTCATATTATTTTATAATTTTGTCGCTAACAACTCTTCATACACCATTGCCTACGGTTACACTGTCGTCGTCGCCACCAAGAACGTCGAGGAGCTGACAATATTTCTTGCGGCAACGTTTCTAGAGCTACTTCTACTTCAGCTCCAATCGACGCATGAAGCTATTTTCATCTGTCTTCTGCTTCTTATCCAACTCCCTCTCTAAGAGATCTATCGTTTTTGTGATAGGACTCGAGCCTCCTCGATGTTCTTGGCTACGATAATGAGATCCGACAGCACAGCGGCGTTAATCGATGTATAGACTAAGGTTACCAGGGAAAAAACCATCAAAAATATATAAAAAAATTAATCATAAAAAATAACACAAATAAAAAACGAAGTATATGATATTTATGAGGTCATTCAACTTTATTTTTTTTCGAAGACGTTGCAGCTACATAGTTCATACTCCGTATACAATTCCCTCGTAGAAAACGGCCCGCCTCACGAGCAAAAGCGGTCACGAACCGCGCAGCCGGCGCCCGGGACTTCCCGACTCCCAAGCCCAACGGGCCAATCCCCGCGTGCGCGACTAGGCCGAAGCCCAGCAACGCACACACGCCACGGGCCCATCTCCGCGTTGCTCCCCTGCAGAATTCCGTCGCGAGACGCCTCCTCCGGTTCGGGTTGGGTGGTTGGTTCGGAGTTCGGACGTCCGGGTCAATCCCCGGATGTCTCCGTCTGCAATGACTGCGACTAACGTCAACTCTGCCGGCATGCCGTCCAAGGCTGGATAGGTCAACCATTTTGTTCGTCAACATATACATTTTTGAATTAAAGGTTGTTGTTCGTCAGCGTGCATGTACTCAGGTACATTGAACCTTCGTTCAACTTGCACAAGAAAAAACAATCAGAGAGACGCCGGTGCCGGTATGGTAGCAACTACACCAGTACATAATATATTGGATGTTTCGTAGCAGCAGAATCTCGTGGTATCTGTTTGATATTGAAATTATATTAATCAAGTGCAAGTAATTTATTGGATTAATTTATTATAATCTATAATTTAGATTACAATAATTTAATAAGTTGTTGTAATATGGTTTTTCTAGATTTTTTATTAAAAAGACTAAAATATCTATTAAGTTTTGATAAAAATTAACTGTTATCATCACATGAAATCTTAGTTACCTATCTAAGCATTTTATTTTGGTGCCATCAGTAGGTGTTTCTTGTGCTGAAATATTCAGAGGCGTGGATACGACCGCGCAGGTTGAAACATAATTTATTTATAATTTAAACATAAACTATAAGTTATCTAAAAAGACATATAAGTGATGCTGCAATGTGTGATGTGCAATAGTGCTAGGTCCTATGGATATGTAATCCTGTTGGCCCAAGTTTTTCGGACCTCTGCAACAATTTGCAGTACCGCCTGATTCTAAGCTAATACATCTATTTTAAGTATAAGTAATTATAGCATTTAAAATTTATAACGAAATATAAGTATTTCTAGAGACCAACTTATCCCATTAAATATTTTTCATTCAATTTAATTTGTTTCTATCTTATTATAAGAATTCCTTGAGGTATATCCTCAACCTTAATCTCTCGTCAAAGATGAGAGATTTGATAACTTGTCACCGTAAAAAAGTGGCTTCGCAGAGTGTAATATTATCTACTTCTTAGGCATCAAATCGATTGCACAGAACTACTAATACTAGAGGCATACTGGCTGTTTGTTATTGCTATAGATCAGAGATACTTGTTCTATCCAGATAAAATAAATTAGTTTAAATTTTTATTATTAATTCAAAATAAAAATCAGATTGTTTAACTAAATAACATCAATCTATTTATAGCTCTAGATACAAGCTAAAAAAATTATTGATTAGAAGCTCAAGCAAGATCTAGACTATTGTAAATTTGACTTGACTTGGGTAGAGTTCAGATCAACTAGTGGATGATGGATCTAAGAACTTAGGGCATGTTTGGTATAGCTCTAATTTTAATATTCATGTTAGATCTAGGGTTTATATAATATAATAAAATAGTTTAAATTTTTATTTTTAATTTAAAATAAAAACTAGATTACTTAACTAAATATCTTCAATCCATCCACAGCTCTAATTCTAAGATTTTTTTGAGTTAGATTAGGCTAGCTTCAGAAAATTCTAGATCTGAAGCTGTACCAAACGGGGCTTAGACACCACTTCTTCGAAAACATTCTTCACGCTCATTTCTTAGAAAACTTTTTAAAAAGCTTTTTAACTTTCTTTATAAACTCAATTTTATCTATAGTCTATCGTCTATAGCCTTTTTTTTGGAATGCTTGCCTCAAAAGCAAACGATCTTTTTGTTTTCCGGCCGGAATGGATCGAGTCCACGAAAAGGGCACATCATATTATTGCTCTTTTTATACTCTCCCCATCAGTGGGAATTAAGTCACGGAAAGAGACGGTATTAATCCATAGGTAACGTAACCATGCATCATTTGCTAGCTGCATGCGCTTCACTCACGTTTCACGAACGACGTCGCTTGATGGCATCAAATCAAGAAATTTAAAGAACTCATGAACCGGTCACGTTTGAATCGTTCGTAGACATGCATGATGCATCTCATTGTACACGGCCATATGCTCTACTTAATTGCGTGTTTTCGGATCCTGGAAAACCGGATCACGAACG
>KE372964.1:55283-76104 GCA_000418225.1 Zizania latifolia | reverse complement strand
CTCCATCACGGCGCCGGCGGCGGACCCCAACGCCGGCGAGGTGTACTACAGGATGATGTCGCGGTTCATGGCGAACCAGAGCCGGTACACGCTGGACAGGCTGCTGGGCAAGCTGTCGTGCCCGCTGCTGCTGCTGTGGGGGGACCTGGACCCGTGGGTCGGGCCGGCCAAGGCGGCGCAGATCAAGGAGTTCTACCAGGACAGCACCGTCGTCAACCTGCAGGCCGGCCACTGCCCGCACGACGAGGCGCCGGAGCAGTTCAACAAGGCGCTGCTCGAGTGGCTCGCCTCCCTCGAGGCCCGCAAGCCGGCGGCGGAGCCGGAGCCCACTCTCCAAGCCGTGTGATCATTGATCAAGAACCGAAACTCGAAGACAACCAATGCCAGGACAGTAAAAAAAAAAAAAGATACAATGCACTATTTGATTTAGCTTATAGAAATCTTTGTATAGTGCAGTGGATTTGTACTTAGCTGACGAACAGAATTTTGAGAAAGCCCTCGTTGCCATTGCTAGATTCGCTAGAGAGTAAATTCAATCTAGAAGCTTCATAAATTCAATCCGGAAGCTGAAGTTACAAAGCTTTTTGAAGCCAAAGTTGTAAACGCTGTAATAGAGTGAACGCAAATGCTAACGTGTAGTACAGTTACAGTTTACAGAGGCGCTGTGATTTATATGCATAAACTATAAACTATATGTCATACTTATACTACCGAGTTCATAATTAGCGGGCTTATTGGGCCGTAGTTATAAATAGTTCATGCTTGAGCCAACACTATAGATTAAGGTTGGGACAGTATGACACATAAGTACGGGCCCTGATAGCATGGACCTGACGGGGTGAACAGACCGTGCCATGTTTGAGCCAGGCAAAAATATACAGGCTTCGGGTCGGCCCAACAAGCCTATGCCTTTTGGATATATAGCATAAAATCTATCACGAACCGCTCGATCCGAATCAACGGTTGTTGATTGTAACGAGTCTCGAGAGTTGGACGCTACAACGACTGATAGTAGGGGTAGCCATAAGACGGGTTGGGTTAGGTCTATATTGGTTAATATCGGACTTAGATCCGTCGAGTCCCACAAACCTGCTTTGTAAATTCAAAGTTTAAGATCTCACACCACATATGTATTAAAATTCAAACATCACAATTCACAGATAACAAATCACAACTAAACAACCAAAATACATGTCATCGGTATCTCTTCGAGTAATTCATGTCAATAGTAGCTAGAATACTAGATTTAAATTCGTGATGAACCGGTGAGTATTGGATTCAAATATAACATATGCAATTAAGTGACCTTTATGATTTCACCAATTTATAGATAAATGAACAAAATAAAATATGTTAAAACACACTAACAATTATAATATCACTATTTAAATTAGGCTTAAACGCAAAAGATAAATAGAAAGGAACATGGAGCAATATATGTAATGTACTCTTAGAGAAAAGTTGAATTTTTTTCTATTAGACTATAGTCTATAGTATTATACTATTATTGGACCAAAGACTCACACGTTAATATATTGGATCGCCCTCACCTCTGCTTACGGTTAGACGTGGAGTTCTGATCCGACGGACAAATTCACGCTTCCAGCCCCGTCGGGTCTATGGTCAAACCCATAGCTGACAGGTGGTTAGCCGCCTCCTTCACTTCGGCGCGCCGCCGCTAGGTCTTATCCCGTCTGGTGTCGGCGGCGATGTGCGAGGAGGCGAGGCGGAGCAGGGTGCTGGTGGTCGGCGCCACCGGCCAGCTAGGGGGCAACCTCGTGAGCGCCAGCCTCGCCGCCGGCCACCCCACCTTCGCGCTCGTCCGCCCCCACCACCTCGCCGTCCCCGAGTCCGCGCCCATCAGGTCGCTCACTGACGCCGGCGCCACACTCATCAAGGTAAATAGAGCGCCATCCCGTTCCCCTTTATCTGCGCCGATGGTTGCATTCTCTCTGATCGACGTCGCTGCCGATGTCTTAACTTAGGGATCGCTCGAAAATTACCCGAGCCTACTAGAATCTGTGCGGCAGGTGGATGTTGTCATCTGCGCGGTGCCCACGAAGCAAGCGCTCGAGCAGAAGCCTCTGATCCGGGCTATAAAGGAAGCTGGATGCGTGAAGGTGACTAGGTGAGTTCATAAGTCATGGTTAGTCGGATTGTTTTGGTATCGGCTTATGCTGATGGTCACATGTTGTTGACGGTTTACTCTCGAAAATTAATGATTGGAATTTGATAAAATGCAATAGCAAAAATGTCAGATCTATGGAATGGAGAGTGAAATGAAATGTGGCACTCTGATGTCGATTAAATTTTACTTCCATTCCATCTCTTAAAAACCATCCAAAACATAGGCATCACTACACTGTAGAGAACTAACAACTAAGGCCCTGTTTGTTTCAACTTGAGATTATAGTAATCCAGCTTATAGAAAAAAGCTAGGTTAGACCAGTTTATTGAATTGTTATAATCTACACTCTAGATTATAATAAGCTGGCACAATAAGCTGACATGCTTGTTTTAGCTTATGAAAATAAGCTGGATTACTATAATCCTAAGCTGAAACAAACATGTTCTAAACAAAGGCATTTAGAAATGTCTATCCTTTGGTAGTCTTGTGAGTTTTGACCTTATCCATATCTACTATCTAGTTCTACTCATGTTAGTGGGGCAACCTCCAGAGCATAAGACTTGTTACTCAAGTACGCTGTATGACTGTTAATGCATTATCAAAATGAAGCATCTCTTCTGACTTTGCAATGAGTTCTTACAGCAATTTATTCCTGCGGAATTTGGGCTTGATCCCACAAAGGTTCAAATTTACGGCATGGACCATGGCTTCCACGAGAAGAAAATTGAAATACGCCGTTTGATAGAGAGTGAAGGCATTTCTCACACCTACATCTGCTGCAACTTCTTCATGCGCTATTTGCTTCCTTCACTGGTGCAGCCAGGAATAGATGCTCCTCCAAGTGATGAAATTAAGATATTTGGTGATGGAAACACTAGAGGTATTTACATATTACTTCTTGGCTTCTCACCAGTTTGCTGTTTGGTTCCTGAAAGGAAAAGTTTCCTTTCACATTTTACCTCAACAGAGAGCTATTCTTTGCAGGAGTTTTTGTTAAAGAGACTGATGTAGCTAAATTCGCCATCTGTACCTTAGAGGATCCCAGGACATTAAACAAGACACTGTATCTGAGACCCTCAGGAAATTGCTACTCGATGAATGAATTGGTTGATCTCTGGGAGAGAAAGATCAATAAATTCCTGAACAAGATATATATAACAGAAGAACAACTCCTGGAAAACATTCGAGGTAAGTTGAAAGTGCTCAAAATTGAAGGTTTCCGTAATCTGTCAATATCTGTAAATAACTTCCACTTGTTTTTTAAAAAAACCCTGCTGTTAAGGTTATTTCTGAAAATGACTAGGTCATTTACTTTTTAGCTTTTACCTGCAGTATGAGATGCAATATAATCCAAGTTTTTGAAAGTGGTTTCTGTTGCAGTTTCCTGATCCGATATTCTTTGTAGTCTTGTTTTGAATTTGATTAGTTTTTGTATACCAGCACCTAAATAGTTGTAAAAAACCATTTACACTAATTTTTGAAAGTTTGCTGATTTGTTTTTAAATACTTACTAGACAGAATGGAATTGATCAAATGGGAAGAAAGTGTGAAGTCTTTCTATTTCTGATGGCAAAAGAACTTCCAAATCTGCCAGATTGTAATGGGACTAATTCATGTTTGGGTTGCTCCTGAATTTCTATTCCTGTATTTTTCATATCTTCCATTCTAGTTTATCCTATTTAAATATTTGCAGATACACCATTACCATTGAAGATGGACTTAATATTTATATATTCAACATTTATTAAGGGTGACCAAACATATTTTGAAATTGACTCAGGAATAGAAGGAACTCAATTGTATCCTCATGTAAATTATACCACAGTGGATGAGTATTTAGATACACTGGCTTAGAAGATTTGCTTTTCATCAATTAGTACAGTTCCTACTTGTATTACTTTCAGTACCTTTTTCCCTTTGGTTAAGTGTGGTTTGACTTGAGTTTCATCTCTAGTCTACCCCAACTTGTTTGGTATTGAAGGCTAATGCTGTTGCTGGTGTATCTTGCTCATAGAAATAGCACCCTTCTGTTAAATGATACTTTGAAATAACCACAAATTGACAAACAAATATCAATCTGTATGTCCAATTGATTTCATTCAATAATATGTTATCGTCTGGTTTTTCTCTGGCAATTATTTGGTTCCAAGACTTTGACCATCTTTCTCTAATCATGAACAAATAATACAAAATTCAATGTCATGGGCATCAGCTGATCTATTTAATAATTTTTTGAGGCAATAATATTTGATCAATGATTTACTAATTATTGGAATCTAATGGCCTAATGGGAATGTGGAGCGTGTCTCTTCCATGTTTTTTCTTTTTTTTCTGTTTTTGCAACCTCAAAGGTCGATCTGCTTCTTGAATTAATAACTAATGGAGAACTTTGGTGAAATACACTAATCAACGGACAAAACTCTCTAGATATAAGACCGACTCAAGAATTTTCTGATAATATGGCAAAATTTGACGGCCTGCTTGACGGCCTTCAGAAAACATACAATGGATGTTTGTGATGATCTATCAGATGTGGCATACTGTGCTTATTGAAGTCAGTAAGATTCACAGCACGAGAAAGTGTTGAGGAAGGAACAACGTCAGTATTTTTTTGAGGCATAAATGTGAGATCCTACAGCTACTGGGTCCTATATTTACTCCTCCTTTTAGGGATATATTTAGTTTCTTAGGAATAGACGGTGAGCAGGCTAGGGAATGGAGAAGAGTGGCTGCCTCCCCTCTTCTGCTAAGGTTTCTTCTCTCCGTGATGGAGTGAAATAAGAAGACAAAAATGCTAACACAGTAAAATAAAATGGAAATCTGTGTTTCTAGTCTTTCTCCTCTTATTTATCTCTTTATATCTCTTGCTTTTGTCCTCCTTTTGGCCCTCCAACTGTGGATGTTGAAAGAACATTATACTGCTCTTGATCCTTCAGGTAATAACTTTTGATGAGGACATCCCTAGTCCTTTACCATTCTCTTCCATTGATGATGTTGCTGCACAAGATAAACCTACGGAAGTTAGGATTGGGCCAATCACAAGAGCACGCACAAAGTTACTTGATCAACATGTGAACTCATTCTTAGTTGAATCTGATATATTAATTGATGAGAATTTTATATTACCTAAGTCTATGTATTTGTGTGTGATCAGATTTGAAGGCAACACGAGCATTGCACGAGGAGAAGGAAACGTGCAGCCAGATCAATCACCGTTGATTGCCTAAAGTGTGTGCGCCTTGGGAGTTGGGCCTGCGAGCCCATAATTCTGGCCAAACCCATACCTGGGTCGGTTTGTATCCAGTTCGTTTTCAAGTCAGAGTAGGACTCCAAATCAGAGTCAGACTCTTTTTATTTGTTTGTCCTATCCTGGCCGCCACCCCTAAACCTTATAAATAGAGGTGGCCGGCCCTAGCTAGAGACCACGTTCAAGATTAGATTAAGACTTCAGATTGAACGGCTGTTCTGCCTTCTTCTGTAATCAACTATTCCTCTTTGTTTCGATCAGGAATTTTCCCTTCACCACTTCGTTGCGATCTGGTGTTTTGCTACTGGAGAATTCAAGTGCTTTCTGCTGTTCCATTGGGAATTAGTAGGTTGCAGAACCGCTTCGTGGTCGGTGGCTACGTGTGCAAGTGTGTGGTGTTGCGAATATCTATAGGGTTGAGATCTGTTGCATCGGCAGCGGGGGAACAGCCAGAGATTCGACACCGTCTCGCAAGTTATCATCTGTCATTCTGCCTACAACGAGCTCAACGAGAAGGTCGGGCCGCACCTTATCAACTTTTCCTGATTCGTCCTTGATCTATTTAGTTAGCATGAGGTATCAGGTATGTGAAAAACTTAGTCAGATGTTTGATTCTACATCCATTATGTTATCTACAGTTTAAGTCTCTAGAACTAATGTAGATTTGTATCCAGTAGATGGTTGTCTACTTCGAGTCATATATTTGATTATCGATCCATTATGTTCTCTACACTTTGAGTCTCTAGAACTAAGATAGAGTCACATCCAGGATTGGAAACTAGAGGGTTGTTTACTTCGAAACTAAAGACTTGGTGGCATGTTCAATGATCAACCCTACCACTTCCATTTTATGGAATAGATTTGTGCAGTATTGTATCTCCAGAACTATAGTTCCCATGTGTGGGAGTTAACAAGTTGGGTATTTTGCTTCCATACAGGCATACATACAGTTTCAGGGTTTTCAGCTAGTCTACATGGAAACCATATTGATCTGTGATTTTATTAGCTTTCTTCCAGCCAGATTTTCACCAGACCACTCTGTTTGCTTGAATGGTCATATGAACAAATCCAGCCATAGCAATCCAGTGCTGTAATACTCAAGAATGCCATGAAGAAACAAGGGAAGATTAAAATCTGTGCAACTATATTCAGATTTAACTGTGGTCTGTCGGTCTGAATATAGTGACTTAGGTAAGTTATTAACTCCCTTTGCATTTTTGCACATTCATTAAGTTTTCCCCTCTATATTGTTGTCTGTTTGTTAATTTTACAAGCTGCGCTGCCATGCCAAATTATGTAGTGGTGTTATTAAGTTGCGCTGCCATGCCAAATTATGTAGTGGTGTTATTAAATTGTATGTACCGACCAGTTCAACTCAAAAGAAATTTAATTGCGTGCTAGCCGGGATTCTAACTTGAGACCTCTAGCTCTAATATCATATTAAGTTGCATGCACTAACCAGTTTAATTTAAAAGTTTAAGCTGACGAGAAAATAGAGGTAATTCACTTTATATTCAAACATGCGTGACTCAACCATTGTATTAGTCCATTATTGAATGGTCGACCATAGTTTAACCTAGATTAGTTTAAGTTTCAAGCTACGCCATAATGAATCTTGTTTTATTTTTGTAATTTAATTAATGTATGGAATTTGCTTGTTCCTTTTTACTTCGTTCTGATGATATTACAAGACTGCAGTTTCCTAAGCCACAGAAGCTTTGAACTTTGAGAGATCAAGTACTTTGTTCTGTTGATTAAGGCTGCAGTTTTAGCATTGAAATTTTTGAAGGATTGAGTATGCTAGCTGCAGAGAGAAGCTCAAGGCACAATCAGCATTCTCGCAATGGTTCTTCCATAAGGCACAAAAGTGGGTATGAACCTTCAGACACAGAAATTGAGGGTCTATTTGTTTCAACTTCTGACAGCTGCAGCTACTTCTAGAATCTGAGGCTGAAACAAACGATTCAGATTCTAGACTCAGATTGTGAGAATCAGTGGCTGTAGAATCTAAAAATGAACTATAATCCACAAGTTTGGAAATAATAGTTTCTCTAGATTTTCATACTCAGACTATTCAGTTAGTTACTTAGTCAGCTAGCTATTAATAATCTATAATCTCTAACTCAAATAAACAGACCTTGAGTGCACGAAAGCCCTTGGAATAATGCAATGTTTCCATCGGAGTGGAGTCAAGATCCTGGCAGGAATACCCAAGTTGATGCTAGAAGGCAAAACACGTCTCCTAATCATGTAAGAGAGTATCCTAATGATAAATTTCCAGACTTGAGAAACAGCCATACTCCTCCAAAGGTTCACAGAACAAAGGCACTAAACTTCTCCATACAGTGGTGGAAAGAATGAATCATGCAAGAAGAGCAACCGAACACTTCCCAGATTTCGTCCTTCTATGGAAAGATTTAGTCGGTCATCTATCAAGCAAAATTTTTCCCGTAACAGATTGATTTGTACGCCAAAACTACGACCACATGAAAAGGAGCATCCTCCTAGTCCTAGAGCTGCTGCTTTTTGGGAGGAAAGAGTAAAAAACAGGAAAAACACTTATAAAAAAGCAAAGCCATGCCTGTACCGTATACGTGTCGAGTACTCGATACCGTACGGACCGAGCCGACGCTGGTGGCCGATGGTTGTGCCGGCATGGTCTACAGGACTCCTCGGTGGACGAGGTCTACGCCGTGATTCGGATTCTCGGTATATGCCCTTGCCTTCCTCCTCTCGTGGACTCGTGGGAAAGAACCCCAACGGCCATCTCACTCTGATTCCACTAAAGCGTTACCCCTGACGTGACGTGGCTCCATCCTCACCGGCCGTTCCAGGATCGGACGGCTTCCGATGCGAGGGGCGCCTGCCCCCAGGGCGCTGTCCTTCCTGTTTCGCCGGTTCACCCATCTCCTCGCGTCGTCAAAAAGGCTTCGGGCCCCAGCAGTGAGCGTCCCGTCCTCGGCGCGTCTCCTCCTCCGCTCCTACTTTTCGTCGTCGCGAGATCATCTCATTCATCTGGTCGGCTCCGGTGAGCGTTCTGGTTCCCTTCCTGGCCTCCGGTAGGATCGGTTGCTGTGTAGTAGACTGGTAGTGCGCGCGGTTGCTCGGTTTTCGTGTGACGATGGTGTGTGTGGGGGTGGCGTTGGCTTTGTTGGAGTTGGGAGACGATCGGGGCTACGTGCCTGCGTGTGTGCGTATGTGTGAGCGCGTTCGTTGGCTCTTGTTGCGAGTCAACTTGCCGGCTTGCGGCTTGCAGTGTGATCTTCCGCTGCTTCTGTTCAGAGTTTTTTTGGGGCTGTTTTTTCTCTTCTGGTGATTTGTGACGCAGCTGCTGGAGCCATTGTTCTAGTTTGGAGTACTTTTTCAACCTCTTTTCCTGTGCTTTTCATCTGTTGATCTGATGGCGGTACAGTTCGTGATCTTCTTTTGTTTTTTTAATGGTCGCCCTTCCTTTTTCTCCTCCGCGGTATATTTCATCATTCCCTTATTTCTCCGTCTTTTTCCTTCATCTTCCTGTGCATTTCGGTGTTCTCGAATTAAAGCTACTATTTCTACTTCGTCTCAACTTGCTGACGATCTTCGGCGAGTTTTAGTTTGTTCTCTGGGTTTACTCCCTATCCGTTTTTAGGCAACTTTTCTTCTCGAGTCTTCCAAACATGTAGCGGCATCCTTTCGTTTTCGTTTTGAGTGCTTTACCCGTCTACTCGTTGTTGCGATTGTTTCTCCTGCTTCTGTTTGTCAGCAATTATTCTATGTCGCACCTGCACTTCAGCACTTGCGGATGATTTTTCTTATTGACAAAACTGTGATGTGTAGTACGTAGTTGTTCAGGACAAGCCGACAAGGGTCGTCATCTTGTCTCATGCGGAGTCACTTAGGACATGATTGTCACCTTCTCAATTTATTTTACTAACTTCTTGCTAGCTTGATAAATATTACTCCATTCGTCTCAAAATATAACTATTTCTACCATTCAAATTTTGTCTTAAATATTACAACTTCTATAATTTTTTCTCCTAAATTTTCCTATTTTACCCATATCTACCCTGTAGTACTAGTTGTATGTAGTACTAGTTGTCTCTACTGTTTACATTTATGAGGGATAATTTAGACTTTTTTCTTTGCATCTTAATAAACACGTCAAAGTTTAGAAATGACTATAATTTGGGACGGAGGAAATATTAATAGGTGTGGACAATCGGTTTTTTAAGTTTTATTTGGTTTGATTTATTCAGTTTATAATAATTTCGATTTTAAAAAAATAAGAATCCATTAACAAACTGAAATTAATAAAATCGAAATAAATAATAGTTCAGTTTGGTTTTAGGTTTTACCGAAATAGACTGAGATAACAAGCAAGCATCACGAATACTGGCATCGTCGGTTTGGCGGCGTGACGGCCACGGTGGCCCATCGGCGGAGCGGCACGGGGCCTCGGGGATCGGTGGCGCCTCGGCGCGACGGCGTGGCAGCACGCCAGCATAGGGAGGGGCGGCGGTGGTAGCGTCATGGGTTAGGGCAGTGATTGGATGCTAGGCTTTGGCTTTCTGCTCGGCTCGTCAGCAGACCGGCCTAGTGGCCCATAGCTGGTCTTCGGTTTTTTGGGTTTCAGTTTTTCGTGAATAAAAACTGAATCGAAAACAAAAGTTACTTAGAATAAAAACAGAAAATTACAAAAAAAAATTAAAATTGTTCACTTTGGTTCGGTTCTGAGTTTAGTAAAATTTTCTCCATCCCTAATTATTAGTCTTACCACATTTCTTGCCAGTTAAATTAATCTCGCATGCAGTGTTTAGTGACCTTTTTCTTATACTCTTAGTGTTGTTTCAAAGTTACTTTGAAGGACACTTTCCATCTGCCTTTTGTGTGTGTCGCTTTGAAGTTACTTAGAAGGGGAACTTCTTTGCCTTCTCAGTTTGCTGCATTTATCAACTGAGGTGTAGATTTTGGATATGTCCCCTCTTTGTAACTATTTTCAACTTCTGTGTAAATTGTTTTGTCCAACAAGAAAAGGCAAACTTCTAGGTTCAATTGGTCCTTGAGATCATGCATCTTGGAAGAGACATCTTTACTAGATTAGTGCATAATTTGTTTGGGGGAGATTGGATCATATATCCTCTCTTTATTGAAAATTGAGGATTAACCTGCGGAGTCATCTCAAGTCACTGGCATGTGGACTAGAAGGTTAGATCCTTAATTTCTATCTAAATATTACTAGAATGTGCTAGTAGAGGGTATACTATATGCAATACTTTATTTGGATAAGCAAAAATTAGTAGTTACACTGTATGTGGTACTTTTATCTTAATGTGGTGTGCTGAACTGGTTGGGAAGAACATCTTATACATGTAATGTTATGAACAAAATTCATGACGGGATAAACACCGCTGAGAGAATAACTGGGTGACGTCGTCTGCTAGAAATGAGAGTAGGATCTTAGACTAGGATGATGAACATTGGAGAGAGATGGGACTAATTCTTCAGTGCTTAATGAAATAGAGATACAACCCATATGACATGACTTGACTCTCAAGAATCTAATATCTAAAATCTAGGAAATAGATTACAACTTAATCTAATCTTATCTCTAAATTAATAATTCCTAAATTATTGCTACAATACCTCATGGGTACTGTTCATGCCCTGTATTGGGCTAGGTTATGGGCCTTGACCTTTAGACCCATGCCCATGACATTAGTTGTCATGAACCAAATTCATGATGAAATAAACATCATCAAGAGGATATTTAGGTAGCGTCGACGGCTAAGGATGAGAGGACCTTAGACTGGAATGGTGAACATTAGGGAGAGATGAGATTAATTCTTCATTGCTTAACAAAATAGAGATACAACTCATTCTTATGTAGTTAGCATGACTTGACTCTCAAAAAACTAATCTCTAAAATTTAGAAAGTAGATTACAACTTAATTTAATCTTATCTTTCAAATAAGAAACCTAATCTTATCTCTAAACTAACAATTCCTAATCTGCTACTACAGTAGCACATGGATTATTCACGTGGGTACTGTTCATGCCCTATATTGAGCTAGGTTGTGTCAGCACTCAGCCTCACAACCGTGTGCACTCACTGTATGAAATCCGGCAGATCTGCCAGGTCATGGGCCCTGGTCTCTATGCCCATGCCCATGACATGTAATGAGAGGTAAAATATTGACGGTCTTTTGCTCAGCTAGCAATCTGAGAAGCAATATACACGTACCGACTAGGCTGTTGCCAATAATTTGGTAACACTTATGTTTTGTACCATTCATATGGTGGGGGTAGATCCTTGAAAGTTCATCAGCACGAAACTTATTTTCCCATGAAATGTGATTTGACCATCCAACACATTGTCAGATTTAATACATGAAGGATAATTTTGTCAGCATACCCTGTAGTTTTTTATAACTTGATTTGGTTATAACGTTTTAAACTTCTTTTTTAGCCTGTCTTCACTGAGTGTGCTTGCCAATTACCTTGATTTTAGAGAATATATTTTGGCCTTTCAATGTCATTTTTTTACAGCCATGGCTGGAGAAGCTGATGGAAACGCCCAAACGGTATCAAGATTCCTCCCTGCTGCTCTCAATGAGCGTATCCTTTCATCCATGTCCCGAAAGCTTGTTGCTGCTCATCCATGGCATGATCTGGATATAGGTATTGTACACACACATCGAGGATATTAATATATTATCACCTTGCATGTTTCACTCAGATTATAATTTTGTCTGTCCAATCTTTTCCTTACATTATAAGAATGTTGACATGCTTGAGTTTTACTGTGCTCTGAGTGATTTCTTGTTTCAAACTTGTCTTATGCGCTATTGTCCTCTTAAAATGCAGGACCAGGAGCTCCTGCAGTTTTCAACTGCGTAAGTTTACCTTTACTAATAAATCTATCTACTTGCATTAAATATACTGAATTTTTACCTTGTGTCATCATCATATTGATTGAATACCAAATTAGATCTTTACCATCATAGTTGCACGCTCACATGGTATCATAGGAACTAAATTCACCGTCTGGTCCTCAGGTTTAGAATCTTCAACTTAAATTTCTCTACTTGCATTAAATATACTGATTTTTTATGGGGCCAAATGCCTGAGACTATTGATACTTGATGGGACAATGCCGAATAATAACCATGTGTTTCCTATTTCTGGTGTACATTTGCATAAAGATGCATTAAGTTGTTGCACTAATCTATAGTTATATCTACCCATCAATAGTTACTCAATGATCCTGTGGATCAGTCTTTCTTGTAGTATGGAATCTGGATACCCCCTCCACGGTCTTTAGCTGGAGTGTAGGGTATTGCTTTCTATGCTGTGAAGCTACATTTACCTCTTTTTTCTTCTTAAATTGTCAGGTGGTTGAAATTCCTAGAGGAAGCAAGGTTAAGTATGAGTTGGATAAGGCAACTGGTTTAATCAAGGTAAGTTTCCAAGTTCCAACTGTTGTACTCCAAAAAATGTGTATTGCTTAAATGTGTCAGCTAGTTGTTATTTATTTGGTTTTTGTGTGCACTGAGCAAGCATATTCTCCCAATTTCAAACCCTGAATCTAGATCTTGTGCTTAAAATGTAAAAGGAGGTTAAATGGCACTACCAACTAACTCTTTATGGTACAAGATTCATGCTTCGTTTGATCAGATCTTAAAAATGGCAAACATTTATGAGGGTGCCCTAATACTAGGATGACTAGTGACAGGATTATGGAAGGGTCTGCAATAAACGACTTATATTTCACATTGACAAAAGATAACTTGAAGATTTTACTTGTGCTTCAGGTTGATCGTGTTCTTTACTCATCTGTTGTTTACCCACACAACTATGGTTTCATTCCACGCACACTCTGTGAGGACAGTGACCCCATGGATGTCCTCGTCCTGATGCAGGTGCGCTGTGACTAGTGACTGATGAATGTGTTTGTGTTTTAAAAGAACATAAATTTTCTCTAACGATTCTTATATCTCTCTGACAGGAACAAGTTGTCCCTGGATGTTTCCTGCGAGCTCGTGCTATTGGACTCATGCCTATGATTGATCAGGTCAAATTCCTTCATTCCACCCTTCTTTTTTGAGAGAGGAAATTCCTCCATCCCTTGATTACATAGAGTTGCTTTGTTAGATCAGGGTGCATGCTTTATTGATTTGTAATTTACCATATGATTCTCCGGTTGCTTGATGCATGAATTCCTCTAATCTAAACCAACAAATGAAAAAATAGTCTTGATTCATGAGATGTCACTCAGCCAACAAAAGAAAGAAAAGCAGTTGTACTCGATGGATGAGCAACAGCCCAACCCAAGAAACACATAATGGTATTCTGTACAAAGTGATTATGATCTGATGGCTGAGTTCTTAAACATGATAATCATTTGATGCAACCAGGGTGAGAAAGATGACAAGATCATAGCAGTTTGTGCTGATGACCCTGAATACCGCCACTACAAGGACATCAACGAAATCCCCCCACACCGCCTTCAAGAGATCCGCCGCTTCTTTGAAGATTGTATATTCTTATGCTATATCCATATCTTCCTTTTTCTGAATGTTATACTGTAGATAATTGACTGCACATACTAGAATCTGATAATTAAACTTTGGCTGTGTTGACAGACAAAAAGAACGAGAACAAAGAGGTTGCTGTGAATGAGTTTCTCCCAGCAGAAGATGCCATCAAGGCAATCAAGTACTCGATGTGAGTTTTGTTTCTTCATGCTTCAGCAAAAACTGATGTTGCTCATTCGTAATCCTTCATCTTCAAAATCGATCCATGGAATAAACCATATCAATTGTTACACCACAGGGACCTTTATGACACCTACATCAGTGAGAGCTTGAGCAAGTGATCTCAGCTGATCAATTGCAGATGCGTATGATTCACTGAACAGTTTAGCAATAGTACGACATACGTTAACACACATGGTCTAAAACCAGTACTTTGGGGGATTTATATACCATCTGTTCATGTTAAGACAAGACGCAGCACCTTTTCTCCCCCTATGTGCCATGTAAGGTACTCAGGTCTCATGCACCTGACCCCTTGCGGAACATCACTGCTGTCAAACCGACAGTTTACTGAACGGTTGCCTAATAGAAAAAAGATTTTTGATCCTGTTTGAAGTACAACTCTAGATTCAAGATTTTTGAGATAATCAAACCTAGATTTAACAAATCTTTGATCTAGAGTTTTTGTTGGATTGAGGGTTTAGTTCGGCAATCTGGTTTTTATTTTACAATAAAATCAAAAGTTTAAATTATTTTATTTTGTTGTATAAACTCTAGATTTGGTATAGATATCAAAGTTAAAGCCATCTCAAAAGGCCCTTTATAATCCTTTATGGCAAATCCTGATTCTGCCCGTGTAATCGTGATTTATTGTATGCTGATTGTGAAATCCTGATTTCAGAACTTAGGCAAAAATATATTTGAAGCAAAGTTTGAATTTGAAAAGTTGGATTTTGTGATTTGTATTTGGTGCCAAAATAAATTTTTCTCCAAAACAAAAGTAAATACTATTCACAGCCTGAAAACCACTATTCACCATTCGACAACTCTATTCCGAACCTTGAAAAATTCTTTTTCCTCCAAATCAAATCTCTGAGTCAAACCTTGGTTCCTAACTATTTCACTCCAAGAATAATCTTTATCTCTACTCCGAAAATACTATTCACCCTCTGACAAAATTGTTCACCGCAATTAGATCCCAAATCAATCTCCGAACCACATCTTGGGAAAATCACTATCCATAATACGAAACTACCATCAGTAAATCAGAAAAACAAAACATGGTACTCTTGTTCAAATACCTAGAATACCTCAAACCAAAAATACTATTGAATGTCCGAAAATATTATTCTCCATTTGAAAAACGGCTATCCAGACCCTAAAAATTCCAATCCTTCTCAAATCAAGTTCTGTTTCAGCTTTTATTTCAAAAACTCTATTCAAATCCCAGAGCCTCTCTTATCACTTCTTGCCTGGAAAATTGCTTTTGTTAGTTTTGGGGCATCACAACCTTGCAGAACCAAAAGCATGCTTTACCCTTTCTACTTGAGCCGCCTGCACCCAGCTCATACGCACCGAGCCATGCCATGCGCTAGCTCCCTGTTCAAGCATACCAGCCATCTAGCATCTTTTCCCCTGCGCCATGGACCAGAGTGGTTCACCAGTCATCTGCACTACACCAGCCTTTGGCCGCGCGCTAGACATCGCTCCAGACCGCGCCTAGGCGAGCTCCCGCGCCTGGCCGCGCGCGCCGCTAGCGTCGCGCCAAGCGTGACCGCGCCCTTGCGCCACGCCCGAGCGCCGCAACGCGCCGACCAGCGCCACGTGCGCATACGCGCCACGCCAGGGCTGCGTGCCACCGCGCCGCACTGTGCCTGACTCGCACCACGGGCCTGCATCACGCCAGCACGCCGCGCCCGCACTGCCATGCGCCGGGCCAGCATCACGCGTGCGTACCGCGCCGCAAGACCACCCGACCGCACCGGTGCGCCAACCCAGCCCACGCCGCGCTGGAACCCCGCCGCGCCTTGGCCTTGCGCCAGCGCGAGCCCGTACGCGCGCAACCGCCGGACAGCACCCTCCGCGTCACGCCGGCCATGCCTAGGCCAAGTGCCTGCACACGCCGGGCTGCATTCGCCGTGCTTTCCAACCGTACCTACCGCGCCGGAGCTCTGGTCCTATCCGTTTCGCTTCTCGCTTCGCCGAGCCGCTAACCACCCAGTCCACGCGTCATGCCAAGGTTTTGGCAGTCAAGCCAGCTTCGCCGGCCCCACGCCCTCGCCTGTGCCAGCACAACCACTTGTCGACGTCATGGTTGTCACCGCGCCAGGCCTGTTGGGTTATGAGGAGGCTATGCTAGCGTTTAATTTTAAAAATTTACCCCGTTAGCTCAGGAACCATGCGTGTAATGGGATCATGGATCGTTACCTCGAGCCTTGAGACGCGCTCGGACAGCGGAAGTAGAGTCGATGAAGCGCGTCCTCGAGCTACTCCTCCCGGCTCTATTCGTTCGTCGACGATCCGGCGATGAAGACGACCCAATCCTACGATCCGGCAAACTCAACTGAAGGAAGATGAGCACCATTATTGGAGTAGTGCTTCTACGGTATCCACACCTCCGGAGACAGGATCACCTCGCGTCGGCGTGCTAGCACCACTGGCGAGATCCGGAAGATCGATCACAATCCTTGCAATCGAGGAGAAATGAGAGGTGGTGGCTAGGGTTTGGTCAAACCAACATCAAGTAGCAGTCTTTTCGTGTTAGCTCCACCTCTCCTTATATAGTGCCCTCTCATGGGCCTTTAATCAGTATTAAAGCCCAACAGATCTAATCTGTTCGTCTGGACCCAGAACTTTCGGTCCTAACCGGAACTTCCAAAAATATATCGAATTTATTTCAATCCGGAACTTTCGGTCCTAACCGGAACTTCCGGCTCGTCCAGACTTTACTTTCAAGCAGGCCTGAAACTTCCGGTCCAACCAGAACTTTCGGCTCCTCCAAAAATCGAAACTGTGGCTGGCCCGGAACTTTCGGTCTAACCGAAACTTCTGGTCTAACCGGAACTTCTGGATGTTCCAGAACTCGAAACTTTCGGCCTCAAGCCAGAACTTCCGATTCCCCCAGAATTCTCTTAGGCACATTTCCATCAATCTCCCACTTGCACAAGAGCCAATTCTTGCAAGCTTTAAAATCCAATCCCCTTAAGCGTGCGACTCGATAGGTTCATATGCAAACGGCCGCTACCCTGAAATCCTTTCCGAATCACCGATCAATAGCGATACCTAGTAGCACATATTAACCCCCAAAAACATACAAAGGCAAAATCATACTTTCTGAACCTTGATATACTCACGCACCAATCCCTTTACCACACGACATCAGTCAAGCTCAAGGCGAGATTCGTGCCACCCTTATTGATATGATAGCTCGATACTTTACTCGATCAAGTAGTGGATTCAATCATGATCAACTCTTTGATCACAGTGGCATAGCCATGCACTTTCCAATCTGACTACCTCGAGGGGCCCAAAGACGTCTCTTCCGTTATGTAGGAGGGATAAATTCCATCTTGACCGCTCATATCCCACGACATGTTTCGTGATACATCCGAAAGCAACCTTTATAACTACCCTGTTATAGAATAGCGTTTGGAAGCCCCTATGTGTGCTACTACACATTCTGGAATCAATGACGATATTAGGTCTAAGGATTCTGCAGGTACACCATTTGAGATAACAACTGATGCCACTTTTAAAACAACAATCATAGCAATATCTTAAAGTGGGTCTATCCAACTCCATGTTCACCAACATGAGTCCACATCACTGATTTGACATCTCCATGTCTATGATCTATGAAGCATGATCATTAATTAGACAGATGTGCTAATCTATAAATCATCAATGTCCCACATGACGATCTCAGATTTGGGATTATTTAGAATAACATCGTAACACAAAGAGTCTTATAAACAAGTCACGTACTTGCTGATCAATGTAAAAGACATTTATTCAAGGAACAAGATAACCAATTATCTAAATATACATCAGCATAGACAAAACAACTTCTTCTCACATACACTCGACTCACTCACGTAAGTATCTAATACCCATAGAGCTCAAGTGTGCCTCATGCTTGGGCTGTGAGAGAGGCTTCGTCAACGGATTTGCAATGTTCAAATCCGTGTACACTTTGCATATCTTCACATCACCTCTATCTATAATCTCACGGATCAGGTGATAGCACCGAAGTATGTGTTTAGACTTCTGGTGCGACCTAAACTCCTTGGCTTACGCAATGGCATCACTATTATTACAATAGAGACCCACTGGACTGGATGCACTAGGGACAACACCAAACTCAGAAACATACTTTCTGATCCAAACTGCCTCCTTCGCAGCTTTCGAAGCTGTAATATACTCGGCCTCAGTTGTTGAATCTACAACCGTTTCTTGCTTAGAACTCTTCCAACTCATTGCGCCTCCATTGAGACAGAACACAAATCCAGACTACAATCGCGAATCGTCTTTATCGGTTTGGAAGCTAGCATCGGTGTAACTATTTACAACGTGCTCCTCCTCACCTCCATAGACTAGGAACATATCATCAGTTCTTCTTAAGTACTTAAGGATACTCTTTACTATAGCCCAGTGACTTTCATCCGGGTTTGACTAATATCTGCTCATAACACTTAGAGCATAAGAAACATCTAGACGTATACAAAGCATGTCATACATGATGGATCCGATTGCAGAGGCATACGGGATCGCACTCATCTTCTCCAGCTCATCAGGTGTCGAATGACACTGACTCTTGCTGAGAGAAATACCATGTGACATTGACAAAAAACCTTTCTTGAAATTCTGCATATTGAACCGTTTCAATACCTTGTCAATATACATGCTTTGGCTTAATCCAATTAGCTTTCTCGACCTATCTCTATAGATCTTTATGTCTAAAATGTATGCTGCCTCTCCAAGATCTTTCATTGAGAAAATTTTTCTCAACGAAGACTTGACAGCATCTAGCATAGGAATATCATTTTCGATCAACAATATGTCATCTACATATAAGATCAGAAACACAAGTGAGCTTCTACTAGCCTTTTTATAAACATAAGACTCTTCTTCATTCTTGATGAAGCCAAACCCTTTGACTACCTCATCAAAACGAAGATTCTAACTCTAAGAAGCCTGCTTCAGCTCATAAATGGACCTTTGCAGCTTGCAAACTTTCTCAGCATTCTCTGGATCATGAAGACCTTCAGGCTGTGTCATGTACACATCCTCACTTAGGTTTCCATTAAGGAAAGTCGTCTTGACATCCATTTGCCATATCTCATAGTCATAAAATGCGGCAATTGCTAGGATGATCCGGATAAATTTTAGCATTGTGACGGGCAAAAACGTTTCATTATAATCAACGCTTTAAATCTGTCTAAAACCTTTCGCCACCAATCGTGTTTTATAGATGTGAATATTTCTATCAATGTCTATCTTTTTCTTAAAAATCCATTTACACTCGATAGTTTTTACACCATCAGGTGGATCGACCAAGTTCCAAACTTGATTCTCTCGTATGGATTCTAACTCGGATCTTATGGCTCCAAGTCATTTCTTAGAGTCTGGTCCCATCACTGCTTTCGAATAGCTCTTAGGTTCATCATTGTCCAACAATAATACGTCACACTGCCTAGTGGTTAAAAACGCAAACCGCTCGGGCACATGACTCAACCTCTCCGATCGATGTGGGACTAGTGTCTCGACAACAAGCTCTGCAACATCTTGCATGTCGAGTTACTGTTCAGTAGGAGCTGAAACACTTTCTAATGGTTCTCGAACCTCTTCGAGTTGCACCATGCTCCCACTAACCCCTTTCGAGAGAAACTCTTTCTCCAGAAAGACACCATTCTGGACGATAAACACTTTGCCTTCTTCCCGGTTATAAAAGTAATATCCTTTGGTTTCCCTAGGATATCCCACAAATAAGTATTTATCAGATTTGGGAGTGAGCTTATCAGACGTCAAACGCTTTACATAGGTCTCACAACCCCAGATCTTTAGAAAAGACAGTCCGGGACGCTTCCCAGTCCATATCTCATATGGTGTCCTCTCTACAGATTTAGATGAAACTCTGTTTAGTGTGAAAGCAGCAGTTTCTAAAGCGAATCCCTAGAAAGACAATGGAAGATCAGTTTGACTCATCATCGACCGGACCATGTCTAACAAGGTTTGGTTCCTCCGCTCGGACACCCCATTCCACTGAGGTGTACCAGGTGGAGTCAGCTGTGGAACAATTCTATATTGCTTCAGATGATCAATAAACTCATGGCTCAAATATTCACCTCCACGATCCGATCGCAGAAATTTGATTGTCTTGCCTGTATGATTTTTTACCTCATTCTGGAACTCCTTGAACTTTTCAAAGGATTCCGACTTATGCCTTATTAAGTAGATGTAACCATATCTACTAAAGTTATCGATAAAAGTAATGAAGTACTAGAATCCACCTCTGGCTGTAGAACTCATTGGTCCACATACATCAGTATGTACAATGGCCAATAGCTCGTTTGCCCTCTCACTTCGACCAGTGAAAGGCGTCTTAGTCATCTTGCCAAGTAAACAAGACTCACATGTGTCAAACGATTCAAAATCAAATGACTTCAAAAGCTCATCTCTATGGAGTTTCTGCATGCGCTTCTCATTTATATGACCCAAACGACAATGCCAGTCATAGGTAGGATTCAAATCATTAAGTCGAACTTTCTTCGCATTAATATTATAAATATGTGTATCCTCAAGATTCAGAATGTATAAGCCATTCAACAATGGACAAACTCCATAGAGCATACCATTCAAAAATATCAAACAACACGTGTTCTTTATTACGAATTCAAAACCGTCTTCCTCTAAACATGACGAATAGATAATGTT
>KE372964.1:37560-49743 GCA_000418225.1 Zizania latifolia | reverse complement strand
CCGAGAGGTTTAACATTTCTATTTGAAGAATTTTTCAGGAACGCCTATTCACCCCCCTCTAGCGACATCAGTGTCCTTTCACCAGCACTGCACTGTTCTGGGTCACTACCAAGTGGGGCGTGTCGCCATCGCGTGCGCATCCCGCGCATGGCTCCCATGCCGCTGTTCTGTGCCGCTGTCGCGTTGGGCCCACACGCTAGCGCAGCCGACTCTCACGCGCATTCCCCGTGTTGCCACTGCTGCACCGACGCGTGTCGGCCACGCCAACGGCCGCGTGTCCCCGTGCGTGCATGCGCGCACAGCACGTTCGGCCTAGCCAAACGGGCTGATTCGGCCGGCCCATCTGCACAGTGCTATTTAACATTTTTCAAAATATTTTCTGAACCAGCCCAAAATATATAGTGTCCTTTTTTGTTTTTTTTTAAAATAAAATAAACTTTAGGAAATCCATTATAGCTCCAAATGACTCCATTCCAGTTCCTAAAATCTTATAAAATCTCTAAGTATATTTTAGCACTGTTTAAATAAATTTTGGAGTTTTTCTTGATTACTTTTCTTCATTGTATGTGTTAATGTTGTCTAGCCGCTGACACTGAGGACCCTCAAGTCTACTCCATTTTAAGGCCCAGATTTCATCCCCGAAGCAAGGCAAGTCTTTCTTTGATCATGCTTGATCCCATGAAATGCTTGAAATATTTTTAAACTATATTTGTATGATTAGGATGAGCACTCACGTACACTATAAGTCTGTTGCTTGCGCGGTTAAGATTAATAAAACCTAAAACTTGACATTTAGCCTCCATGTTTTTGATTAACCTGAATCCCTTGTCAACTTAAGAGTAATTATTACATCCATTGATTTACTTTATTCTTTTACTTGCTTTTAGTATATTCCTTACAGTCTGGGTGCCCTTCATATACACATACACACTTATACAAAAACATGACGATTAGATATAGATGGGTGTTGATGATGGTTTTTGCAAATGTGTTGTGTTGAAATAAAATTGTTTGTGTTGAAAAGTTGTCAAGAGTGGTTGTCACGTTAGGGCGCGATTGCACTTGGCATATAAGGACCGATTCCTTGAGGAATAACATGAGCACACCATCGTGTAACCTTATGGATATGTGATAGGTGCCCCTGGACTAGTACTTAGTGGGTTTAGGATAGCTCAACTGCCGATGGATATGAAATCGCCGGGGTGGCTCGTGGTTTTACTTGCAAAGTCCCTAACAGGCACGTAATTTGTGGCTGAGGCCAGTGGTTGTGATTGAGGAGTTAGTGGTTTGGAGCACCCGTAGGATTTCAGAGGAGAAGAAGGAAGCATGGCTTCCCAATCCTTAGTTGAGGACCTATTTAGGTGACAGTGTGTTATCCTAGGTCAGCTTTGGAAAAGCCTTGTCATGAATCTCCTCTACTACGTGGGTGGAGGAGTAAGTTCGTGTTATAAGGATAAAATGTATACCTTCAGCTGAAGTATAATCTGTTCGAACAGCCATGTCCACAGAAATAGGCATGTGACTTGATGGTTTCCCTTGCGTAGTGTTTCCTCTTGTTTTTCACTAACTACTATTATAGGATGAGACACTACCAAATTATACCCTCGGGGTGTACGGCTAGTCTTTGTGGTTGGCAATGGTTCTGTGTGGAATGGAAAATTGAAAGGCTTCATAGGGAGAGATGGGAGAACTAAAACTAGTTGAGAGATAAAACTTGGCTTGGAATAAGATTATGTGAAAAGCGGGAACAACTTACCCGACGGATGGGTAAGCTAGTACCGAAGAACGGTAAAAGTGATGAGATATTGTGATGAGGTATTATGATAAGATGTGATGAGATGTTGAGATGAGGTGAATTGATGGAAAGATGGGGATTTGTTGCAAAGTAATCCTGGTATGGTAGAGATGTGGGAATGAGGTTGGTTATTAAATTAGTATACTATTTGTGGGAGCGGCTAGAGGTTGGGACCTCTATCCGCGGGTATAAGCACTTAGATATTTTAAATTGCAGTTTCTTTGTGAACCCTTGCTGCTCTTTGTATCCATCATCTATACATTCTTTCCAAGGCTTGCTGAGTACTCTTGAGTACTCAACCTTGATTTTACCTCCCAGAGTTTGCTAATCTCCTTGAAGATGATAAGAACTTTGAAAACAAAGGTGAAGATGTTGTCGATGAAGAAATAGAAGATTAGGGTTTTAGGTCTAGTCCCCAAGATAGAGTTTAGACAGTAGTGCATGTTTTGAGTGTTGTAATGCTTTCGCTGGGCTTTTGTAATGTTTGTTGCTGCGAGGTATGCCTCTTTAGCAGCTTTTGTAACAGTTAAATATTATAATACTCAGTTCTGTAATGTACTATTGCCGGAATGGATCGATTTCATTTATGAATTTTTGTTCGTCTTCGATAAGTTTTGGCCCGTCCTGTTTCGGTGGAAACTCCATTTTCGGGCGGGTCGTTACACTGATGTTAGCCGTTATGATGCAAGGATGTTAGCCATGTAACCGTGTGTCGGATGCGTAATTCGTTGCAAGCTGTTGACGCAAAAAATCGCATGTATCTTTGCACCTTCACACTCGAAGGCCTCGGAGAGTCTGCTTAGCTCTAGAGCAGGTCCTAAATAATCCAGAGGTGTTTGTAGGCGTGCCAGTTAATTTGATCGTGCAATTGACAAGATTCAGAAATATTGATTGTCTGAGCACATCGGCCACTGGGCCGATGACATCGTCGGCCGATAACACCGTATCGGCTACATATCCGATATATATAAGCGCGAGAGATAGCATATCGGCTGAACTCTAAAAAAACATCCATCGCATAGTAAAAACAAGGAGATTTAGTCGATAAGCACGCTAGGGATTGTGATGACTCAATCGGCTAGAGTCACGATGAAGCACTCAAAACCATAATACCTCATCGGCTAGAACTTCGATAAAACGATGGACCGAATTCATCTACTTAATAGAATCTATCTTATTAATAACAACCTAATAGATCGGACTAAACCGAGACAGTACAGGGTTGAAGGCAATAAGAAGAGTCCATCTCGCCAACAGATCTGGCACACACGTGATGGACATATCGGATCTAACTAAGAGATTGAAGCAATGTAGCCTTAGATAGAGCCGATACATTAGGATAACTAGCAGACGCATGAACTCAACCAAAATATTAGACTGAACCGAGAAAGTCTTAGCTG
Source organism: Zizania latifolia (assembly GCA_000418225.1). NCBI lineage: Eukaryota > Viridiplantae > Streptophyta > Magnoliopsida > Poales > Poaceae > Zizania > Zizania latifolia. The sequence goes on along the minus strand of KE372964.1, from coordinate 46,548 downwards.
AATAGATGCATCTGCCATGTGATGAAACATGTTCCTTGCTGAAGATCGAAATAAACCGATGCAGCCCAACCCGAGATAGGAAATCGTTGGATGAGACATGTTTCTTGCTAGAGATCGAACTAAACCGATGTAGCCCAACCCGAGACAGGAAATCACCGGACGAGACTTGTTTCTTGCTGGAGATCGAACTAAACCGATACAGCCTAACCCGAGACAGAAAATTGCTGAGAAAAACTAGATTACCTCTACTCCTAAAAGGTAGCGCTGCGTCGAATAGAAATTGAATAGATTGATCCTGGGATGATTTACAAGGTCCCCGGGTACACATATTTATACTCGTGTGTTTAACGGAATCTTACCCGAATTATAACAAATTTCAGGATTTCTCTGTTATGATAACTACGAAAAAATCTTATCTATTTTTTATTACAGGCAAAATTATATAATCGAGACTTGATACATGTGTATTGCTCAATGAACGCCTCGTTATATCCGTCGGGGCTCTCCCGTCACATTGACGCTTATCCACCGGTGATCGTTGTTTCGTTGGATCTGACTTTACTAAATTCTGGTGTCAACGTAAGCCTCAACCATTGTCCATGGTTGCACGAACCGCTTGCGGCTGGACGAACTCGTTTCACATTCATGGAAACGTGGACTCGCCCGGGTCTAATCTTGCCGTGGATCATATATTTGATTTTGAACTGCAGTTGGTTCCAAGTGTGCCTAAACTCAGGTAAGAGATGGGCATATCTTGGCATGAACAAGTCTAAAGACTGACACAACTTGGAAGTGGATTATTGAGATGCACCGTTTATTCAGGATTACCAACCTGCTAGAGTTCGAACTGCTACCCGAAAATACAAAGCATTATGGTTATCGGATAATCCAAACCATTTGAATACAGTGAACAGTCCCAAAATCTCTACCCTCCTGCCTCCAAAGAAAACTCTAAAGATTACATCGTGAAAACTGAAATCACCTCAGTTCCTCAGTGATGCCATTTGGATATTAAGATCGATTTAACTGATATGCCAATGGAGGACTAAGCGCCGAAGACGTGAAGCATGATGGCATTCTGGGCGTGCATTCTGTTCTCAGCCTGGGGGAATACGATTGAGTTGGGAGCCTCAATGGCACCATCTGTTACCTCTATCCCTCTCTCTGCAGGCAAACAATGCATAAGGAAGGCATTTGGCCCAGCAATCTCCATCAGGGCTTCATCCACCTGCAGGAACAAAGAAAGAAAAACAGTATTAGCTGCAGATAATAATGGTTAAGGCTGCTAAGATATCGATTTCCAGTCTAGGTGTAAAATGAGTTCATGCAGATGGAAAATTGAAATAAGAGCATAAAAAGGCATACGGACCGTGAATCCTTGGAACACTTTTTTTCTATATTCCGCTTCTTCCTTTTGGCCCATGCTGGCCCAGACATCTGTATACACAACATCTGCTCCCTTAACTGCTTCCTTGAGATCATTTGTTATTTCAATCTTACTGATACCAGCACTCCTAGCTATCTCCACAGTCTTTGCATCTGGCTCAAATCCCTTAGGGCAGGCACATACAAAGTGCAAAGGAAGTACAGCAGCCAATAGAAGCCATGAGTGGACAATGTTGTTCCCGTCTCCAACATAGACAACCTTCATAACAACAAAAATCACAGAGAATTAGTCTCAATATATCAAAGCAAGCATTCATACAGTTTCCTTAAGGTGAAATGAATTATCTACCTTAGTGTTTTCAATACGACCAATGTGTTCAAGCATAGTAAGTGCATCAGCCATTATCTGGCATGGATGGTTATAGTCTGTGAGCCCATTTATGACAGGTACAGATGCATATTTTGCCAAGTCCAAAATATCCTGCAAGATCATATGAGTTGTTAGGAAGATAAAGAGTGTTTGCTGAAATCACCTTTAATTGAATTCTAAGATCACTGCATGAGTTCAGAATGAGAACAACTTGGAAAGGTGAAGTATTTCAGTAATAAACATGCAAACAATGCAAGATATTGTGAAAGTTGGGTAAATGATCAATGTCAAAGATAAGATAGATATTTAATAGATTAGAGGTAGAAAACAGACACATGAGAAAACTGAGACAAATATATTATTTATGCATAGAAAGAAATCCATCCAAATATTTCTATGTTGGCATGAAGATGATTATAGAACAAAGGAAACATTCTGTTTCTGCTACAGCTACACTTTGTCAGAGTTGCTACTTCATCTTCAGCTTTACCTCTCTAATTCTAGTTTCCAAATTTCAAGAATATAACTGTGCTCAAGCACCAAAGAAGTTACCAAAGAAATTTCAAGAGTATGTGTTGAGCAGACAGATTCAATGTGTAGGATTGATTCAATATCCGTGTACAGTTTGATTGTGCTGGTAACATGTCAAACAGAAATCATAATCATGGGCTTTATGGTCATACTTGGTGAGTGAAAACCCTGGCCATAATGATGTCATTGTATCCAGAAAGTACACGAGCAACATCACGAATCTCCTCACGCTTGCCCATCTGGATATCATCAGGACCCAGATAGATGGCATGCCCACCAAGTAAGAAGAATCCTGTCTCAAATGAAACACGGGTTCTCATTGACGGCTTGGCAAATATCATTGCCATCGACTTTCCTTTGAACGGTTGAAAGCTCCAGTCTCCTGACTTTATTATTGCCTTCACCTCAATCGCCCGATTAAGGATCTTCATGATTGTATCCTTGTCAAAATCATTGATATGAAGAAAGTCCTTAGGAACTTGTTTGGCTGCAAGAAATGGCTAGGGTTAATTAAGGAAGTGAACTGTATATGAATCACTAATAAAAGTTTCTGTTGATGCCCAAAACATTTATATTGCATACCATAACTTGAGGCAATCATACTCTAAATTAAAACAAAGTTAGATTGGTTGTACATATACGTCTTACTTCAGAAAGAATAAGTGGTAGGACAAAATCTAACAAACAGCCATGTAAACAATGACAAAACTAAAATCTTAAATAGTTGTAGTTCGATTCATCAGAAATGGAATCCAGTTAAGCAAAAGCTTTTTCTTTGCACTGTAAAAGAGGAAAAATCAGTCTAATTCTTGCTTGATCACCATTATGTCTAGTGTAATTTGTTGACATGGAATCTCACTACATATCAAATCCTGAAACAACACCGGAGTCCAAAAGAAAGTGAACTAACATAAGTGCTTGATTAATCTTCATGGCAGCCGCCAAAATTATTCCAGTTTATTCTTACTGAAAAAATGATTCAACTCGAGCGACAACCACATTCCTCACTAGAACCCTAGCTGTTACTTGCTAGTTAGCGTGTCAAGCAACGACCAATCGAGAACACTTCAATGCTGCGCGACAAACACCGACCGTCATTACCAGCAGAGGACGCCGCGGCGGGGCTCGACACCGCGGCGGCAGATACCCCGCGGCGTGCGCCGGACGCGGCGGCGATTGGCCGCAACGCGCGCGAGGGGAAGGGGAGCCGGCGAGCGGAGGAGGCGGGGGAAGAGGAGAGGACGAGATGCGCGCTGGAAACCGCCGCCGCCATCGCGGTGTGCGGAATCGGAGCCCCGAGCGAGTCGAGACGGAGGAGGAGGAGGAGGAGGAGGACCACCACGCCGGGGTGCGTGTCTACCGACCAAGTGGCGTCATTGGCGTGGCGGGCTGGCGCCTGGCGGCTGCTGCGGGAAAGCGGCGAGGCGAGGAGAGGAGAGGGTGGCGAGCCGCGAGATGTCGCTTCCCCTCGGTTTGGGCCGGCTACGCCCAACCCCAACCGATCGGGACGGGTGACTTTTCACTCCACGACAAAGTGGGACCGGAGCTTTAAAATTAAGCGGAGGCAGGAAAAGTTTGTTCCTCTGTCTGCGAGTAACTCGTAGTGCCTCGAAATAACTCTTGTCGATCTAAGGACTAAACTTTATTAAAAAAAATCATATGATCTCTTCTTAGTGGAGAAAAAAAAATAGATGCGACACTAGAATGGAAGAAGAACAGGAGCACCGAAGAGAATAAGGGCAATACGTTGGTGGCTTGGTGTGGCCCATTGGCCCATTCATCAGTACAGGCCGCAGCCTATTAGCCCATCTCCTTCACAAAGATTTAGGATTTTGATGTTTTGTGACAGACAAGGAGGGGAAAATCCACATGTTGTTGTCGTTGCCTACCTAGCTACCTCATGTCCATCTATCATTATCGAGTTGTATCCGTTTGTTTGCCGCCTCCTCTCTAGACCCTAATCGGTATTTGAGCCCTGATGAGAATAGGTACGAGAATAGATTTATTTCTATTTACTTAACCAGGACCAGAGTTGAGAGTGGAGCCGTTTCTACTCAACTCACTAGCAGCTATGCCTAAGGAGAAACATTTGAAGCCTATTGGCCTATTGGACTTAGGCCCCGTTTGGTTCCGGAGGCTAAACTTTAGCCCCCGTCACATCGAATGTTTAGATATTATTTTGGAGTATTAAATGTAGACTATTTATAAAACCTATTCATAATCGGTGGATTATTGGCGAGACGAATCTAATGAGCCTAATTATGCCATGATTTGACAACGTGATGCTACAGTAACATTTGCTAATTATTGATTAATTAGGCTTAATAGATTCGTCTCACGAATAATCATCTGATTCTGCAATTATTTTTATAATTAATTCACGTTTAGTCCTTCAAATTGATGTCCAAACATCCGATATGACACGGACTAAACTTTAGTTCATGGAACCAAACGTCCCCTTCCCCCTTAGCTTGATGATCTAGTCGACTCGGTCCACATCCAAGACGTACGTCACGGCGTTGCATCACGCACCTGTATGCGTAACATGGATGTTGAACACGCAATTTACAAAGCTTGGTCAGAACGTAAACAAACGAGAGAGAAAATCGAGCAGCTGAACCCACCACCGTAATCTGTGTACGGCACACAGGAACGACGTCTACGTGCACCACCCTTTCTCTCTCGCAGAGTCAATAGTCAACGCACCTCAGGCGCAGAACCTTGAAAAAAGTCAATGCACCTCCATGACGATGACTTGTCGCACAAGAAGACCGTAGCAGATAGCACTTCCTCCTCCTGACCTCCTCGAGCTGGAACGGGACTAATCTGATTGCGTCACACACTCACACCGCCGGCGCTAGGCCCACCCCCCGCACGCCCGACAGACCCGAGAACGGCCGAGACTTGTGCAGAACGCCTCCCATATTTTCGGCACCACACACAAGAGGCCACAGAAGACGTTGGGCTAGTGGTAACTGAATAGCTGATTAACACGATTATTGATATAGTTTGATGGTTATTTAGTCAGTTTTTATCGACTATAACCACTGCATGTGTTCATAAACAATACGTAGTAATTGATATGTGTTTTTTGGAGCATTGTCTGACAAGCCGGACTATCAACAAGGTCAATCTTAAGGGGTGTGTCGGGATATGACCTCCAGTATCATTTGCTGGGCTTTCGGTGGATCTGATCAGGCATGAGTCTCATCTGTTTGGTAACGTAGAACAGGTAAGGAAATTAATATATGTATGCAAAGATATCCTTATAATAGGAGATATGCTACAGTCCAGGTATAATCCCTAGGTTATAGATAGTCGAATAGGGATATGATTCCTTACATGTAACATTACACTAATATTATATAAAGTGGACGAGGGACCCTCTTCGGAGACATCGCAACTTAGATTTAGACTCTAGATCAAACCTTAGAAGCTCATAACGACGCATCTGTCGAACCCTTCTACATCCAATCTGCAATCTATTATGACATAGGGTTGTTATCCTTCGAAAGCCTCGAACCTATCAAAAAAAACTTTTGGCTCTGATTATTGAGTTGATCATTTAGCCTAAGATATATCGTTTATCTTTACCATACAAACCACCACCGTAGATATCCTCACTGATAGGTTATCTAAGTCTTCAAAATACAAGTACCTCTTACTAAATGTGACATAAAATAAAATATAGTGGGTCAAGTGTAAAATGTCATTATCTAATAATTCACAAGTTAACTGAGCCCTTTGCTTTTTTATAAATATGCTTCTTGGATCGTTAGTAAATTATATCTGATTAAACTCAAAATAACATATTCATTTATATTTAATAAAATTTTATTTATAGTTTTGTTTTTAGTCTCCAAAACCAACAATTCAGATCCGGGACTGACTGACAACCGATTCTGCAAACCTAGTAACCTACGCCCCACCCGCTTATTCACCTCACCTCAGAGCAACCTGCCTCTAAAGTAGTCCATATGTATTATAATATTCATTATAGGCTAGCTGAAATGTTGTGCAAGTAGTTTATAGCTAAGAAATAACAAAAGCTATCATAGGACCATGGACTACCCATAGAAGAATAAAATAATATATTTGTATAGTGCTGTTGAAAACAAATAATCATTGCTGCAAAACTGAAACAATCAGCACACATACAAACAAGCACGGCATCATCTCCCATGCCAATACAGCACAAGAACGAATGGAAAAAAGAAAATCAGCAGCCCAGCACATCAACCTGGACCTTGGCTAATGGCTAGCACGACTAGCACTGAAGACCCCGCCTGCACCGCCCACAAAAGTCCGGATCCACAGTAAGCTCGCCGCAGCGACACATCAGCTGAAGGCAAAGGAGTCGGAGACGCAGAGGCTGAGGAGGGGAGCGTGCAACAGAGGAGGAGGACGCCATGGTCAGACTGGAGGTGGCCATGGCTGCGGCCCAAGATCCACGGAGACACTTCCTCGATCAGATCTGAGGTAATCCTAAAGAGTCTTTTTTCTATATGAACCATGCCAGAGAAATGTCCTAACGAGTTTCCATAACAAAATGCACACGAATAAGAAGAGAATGATGTAGAGGAACAGAGGAGATGGCCAATGGAAGGACCGATGGCGCGAGTAGCTTGGATCTAGTGGGCAACGGAGAGGGCAAGTGCAGTGCCGGCACGAGGCGATGAAGATAGAAGAGAGGCAGAATGAGAAGACTCGTGAAGACACGCGAATGCAACCAAAAGTAGGGGCACAATTGCTACCATTATGGCTCTCTCCGTAACTATAGAATTTGGTGTGTGCCCTATTTTTATAGATTGGTTTGTTGTATACATCGTTGCCTTCACATTTGCAGACTTTCTTCCTTTTCCAAGAATAGTGGAGTCCGCGCGCACCACAGCGTGGAGTCACCGCCGCCGCTGACACCGCGGGCCCGCGGATCCGCGCCGTGATGGGTAAGGAAGGGATCGGGGTGCGAATCGTCGGCTCTTTCTCTCTTTCTTTCGTGTGCTCCAGGCAGTAAATCGTCCGAAAATAAATAAAAATCCAGCTCGCCTTCTCTTTTTCTTTCCTTCCTCGAGCTGCGCGCCTGTTCCGCGGGCTGGTTCGCCTCGCGCCGCTTATTTTGCTCGCTTGCCCTTCCCTTCGTCCCGCACATAAATTTCGAAACGCGAGCGGCGGCGGCGGTCACGACGGCTAGGGTTTCCTCGAAGCGAACGCGAGGTGGAGACGCGCGCTTCGCCGGGAGGCAGGTGGTCGGTATGTTATCCAGCTAATCTATTTTCTGCCGGCCGTGTTGGTTCTGGAGGAGGGGGTTCGCTTCGAACGGCCGCCGGCTGCGGGCTCCTGGTCTGGAGGAGCTGCAGGTTCGTTCCGGAGGTTGGTTTGGGGAGATTCGTTCTGCGCGGCGGATTTGGTGTGCGTTTCTTCGGTCAATTTTTTTGAAATGGGACTGTTCAATTCGTGAGCCCTCTGGTTCGGGTCTTCGTTTTTGCGATTTATGCTTGTTTTTTGGAGAAATATGGTGCGTTTCCCTTTTTCAAAAATTTCGAGGTGCTTTTCGGCATCTTGCCTCCATCCTTTTCGAAGGATAGGGCGCATACGTATTCCGCGGGAGGTGTTTCCGAATAGTTTGGATCGGATTCCTAATATCGGTGGTCTATCTTCTCCGACAAGAATGAAGTGGGAATTTGATTCATTCTGACCCATTGTTTTGTCAATTGCGATTCAGGACGCCGTTGATGCCGGGAAGTCGCGATCTCTGGTGATTCCCCTCTCATTCCGGCAGCTGCATCCCCATGCCGACCATCACACACTATGTGCTGGACCCGTTCCTGGAGACCCAGAAGGCTGCTTCCAAGCCGCCGCCTGCTCCTCCGCTGTCTCAGGACAAGGCCGCCGTGAAGCCAATACCTGTGCCGGTGGCTCCTGTCAGAAGGGCGCAAACGGCGTCGCCGTCGCTGTACTCCACCCCCGAGAGCACGCCGCTGCCAGATTCGCCTTCGTCGTTCCCGGGAACCTGGTCGCCGTATCTCATTAACCATAAAAGGCGGGGACCCTGCTTGGCAAATACCCTTTCGCAAGGCGATGTTGGAAGCGAGGGTTGCCAGCCGAAGCTCCCTGTGACGCTGCCTCCTTTGCCAAAAAGAAGTCAAACCTTTCAAGCGCAGGAGCCTGAGTTTGCGTTTCAGCAATCAAGCAATAGTGTCCCCGAAGCTGACAGTGGTGTAATAGAGACCATTGACTGGCAGAATGGGATGCTACAGAAGGGCAAGGGTACTCTTTCAGGCGAAGATGAGCAAGATCAAGCTGAGTTCGAGTTCCAGCATGGATGTCTCGACACATTAGTGAGGCCTGTGAATGTTGGAAGACCTGCTAATGGTGGAACACCAAGAAATGGTGATAATGATGCCTTCTTTGAGCTTCAGGATTCACTGAGCATGGCTAGTAACTCTGAGGCTGAGGATGCTGGTGGGCACGAGCGTTGGCGGAAGCCCAGTACCCCACTTGGGACATCTGTTGGCACACCCGGTGCAGAATTTTATGATGCGTTTGAAGGTACCAATCGTTTTGTTCTAATGTTAAGTTTAACCTTTTAATTTGTGTGGTCTCCTTCTTAGACCATCTTAGACTGTTGCTGTGATACAAAGATAACCAATTAATCGATGTAACAAGCTTTGCATCATGTCTCAAATGTATCCTCTGGTAGA